>PVIJ01006718.1:0-89245 GCA_004024925.1 Scalopus aquaticus
GGGGGGGGGGAAAGGAGCCGGAGGGAGGGAAGGGAAAGGGCACAAAATGGAATAGAAAAGAACACAAGGGACCATGGAGATGGATCACGGGTGAATTGGTGGTGGGCTACCCAAGGGGAATGCAAAATGTAAAAGACATAAATAGCAATAAAAATATATATTTAAAAAAAAAAGAACTGGTGAGTGATGAACAAGTCACATAAAATACACTTGTACCGGCGAGCATGAACTGAAGCAGCCTGGTAATATTAGCATCTTAACTAGTCTTAATCAACTATAAAATTCTAAGGATGCAAAGTGTAATATGATATAATGTTTTCCACATGAATTGATCTGGGTGTACAGCTATTATCAACAGTTGGGTCAGTTAAAAGTTACTCTTTAAATTTAGTGGAAGAAATCTAATTCATACAATCTGGCAAGCCTACCATTTTAAGCTAATTTATTTCACCATCAAGAATCCTAATATAAATTGATCCAAATAGAATCATCAAAAATAACTGGATTTATAGGCCTGGAGTAAACTATATTTTTCTCCTCTGTTTTACAAAGATTTTGTGGAAACTTATTGAGTTACTATTTTTTATCTAATATCATCTATAAAGACTTTCAGCCCTTTAGGATGAATTCTATTTTAACCTGTTTTTCCATTGCTGGTGCTTTACTGTATAGATTGGTTTACAATGTGTATGAAAAGTGATATTTATTAACTTAATATTTTGTTACCTTCTGTAATCATAATTTTTATAAAATATTGTAAATTAAGAAAGACTAGTATCAACATTTTAAATTGTAACTAGCAAAGGTCAGGAAACAAAATGTCCTTTACCAACTGAAAATTTAAATGATTTTTTTTGGTGACAATCGTAATTTTTCTCTTCTGAAACTGTGATTTAAAAAAGTCACATCTATCTGCAAGCTGCTGCACTTATATTTTAAATTTTTAAGTTAGAAATCAAATTAAATATGTACAATTTTAAAATAGTCTTGAAAGCATTTTTTACTGGAAGAAATTGAGAAGACATTAAACATGTGGTTAATTATTAATCCACAATTCATACAAACACACACACATGGATATGCATGTATTTCCCTATTCACAATTTCATCTTAAAATCACATGATTAGCTCACTGGATGTGTAATTTTGAAGAGTTTTTTTTAAGATAAAATAATTGAATAATTTTGTTAGTTATAGGAAAATATTAAATCAAGTCGATGGTCAATTGACTACAATGTTCAGTTTTCCCTCTCTTACATGGGAGCTGGTATTGAACAATTTTCCTTCTTAATTCCATTTGCCTGACTTAACAAAAATTAAAGACACAAGTGAGTTTTTCTTTAATGGAATTTGGAACTCAACCAATGTAAAATAATAACATTTTATTTTAGTAATTTATTTTTCACATTTTTGCTTTTGCTTGTAATTTAAACATGCCTAATATGCTTCTGGTATCTAAATTTTTCACTTATTTTATTTTGAAGAAATATATTCTTTTTGCCTAATCTGAACAATAAACTACAATATTTAAGTATATTCAAACATATATAAAATACATATTTGCATATGTAGCATTCATTATAAAGAAATAATGTAGAGTTTTAAGATAAATGCAAGCATTTATCATTATTTTAACTGCATCATTATCCAATACTTATTAATAGCTAATATACATTGAATACCTTTCAAAGAGTATACGAAAATATGAAACCTGCCTTTAAGTTATTTTAAAAGGTAAAAAGCATATAGGATATGAAAACACATTCATGTAGAAAGCACTTTGTTATCAGCAAGTGCTATTTAAAAAAAAAAACAAATTTAATTAGGAAATTTAGACACTCCAAAAAGTTACTACTACACCTTTACTTTTTCTCACTGATTGTGACTGAACAACTAGAAAATAAAAAAAAAAAAAATTACAGGATGAAAGTATAATCAGAAGTCTATTAGAATTTACAAACTCAGTTCATATCATTTGGGACCTGTTCTGCTCCTGCATCATTACCTGCCCCCCAAAATTCACTGTAAAAACTTATAAGTTCTGTTCTAGTTGGTGGTATGGTGATTAGGACAGGCATTTATCAAAACAAAGAAAGAAGTTAATCTAACATACCTGGATAATTTGTGGAAGACCTATTAAGAAAGAGCTGATAAGACTCTATAATGTAATTTTTTAAAAAATAACAAAAACCCCAAATCATGTAAGCCTTAGAGAATTTTTTTTCATTTTCATGTGTTGTTAAAAGAGTATGGAATGAGTATATTTTTTTCAAAATAGCATTTTTCACTCATTAGTCACTACCATTTATGTATTAAATTAGTGAAGTTTGGGAAGGGAGGTGATGTTTGCCAGAATAATGGTAATTAACCAGAAGTATAACTTTCCTTACATTGAAAAAGAGGTCTTCATATGCAAAATCTCATTTGTTACAACAGCTCTATGAGGCAGACATTATAATCACTTCTGCTTTACAGGAAGCTAAGGCTTAACAAAATTAATTGAATTACCCAAGTTTAATAAACGAGAAACTGGTGAAAGAAGGAACACACATTCACACCTTGGTACAGCTTCATAGCACTAAGCAAAGGTATTTCGTTTGATGTTACAGACTAGGTATAATTATGGGAAAGACTCCCTCTCCTCCCCCTGCCTTGCAAAAAATCCCCAGGGTTATTCTAACCTCCCACCATCTTTGATTGAATTAATGGATCCAATTCTTTCCTGCTCACAATATCCCTGGCCTTTCATTGTAACACTGTGGCACTATCTCAGGCTAATTTCTTATTTCTGAGCTCCGGGGCGTGACTTTGTGGCTTTGGTGATATGTTGTTAGCAGAGGTGACACTGCAGTCTGTTTGCACTGGTTTGCCATGATACTTTTCTGTTTTCAAGAAAAAACATACCTTAGGCCACCTTGTTTGTTGTAGGAGAAGCCTTAAAAATACACAGGGCAAAACTGTCCCAGCTAAAATCAAGTCCAGGACAGAGAGCAGAGCCCACAGCTCAGGGCAAATACGTGGGCAAGCACTGCTGAGACCAGCAGGACCACGGCATTTCGCATATCCCCATATTCCACACATAAAGAAAGCAGTTGAGCTCAGAATAAATTAGAAATATTTGAGAAATAAAATTAATTACTGTGTTCTACTGAAGGTTTGTGGCTGGGCATCATTTGTGATAAATTAACTGGTATAAAATAAAAAATCATGGCACTGTGATTCAACTATGAAGTCCTTCTTGTTTCAGTTTTATTTTCACCAAATCGTCTTCTTGCTTTTTTCAGATATCAGAAGTTCTTCAATGATGATCTTCCCATTATAAAAATTGGCTCTTAAACTTGGAGAAATTAAAAGTGCATTTCATAATTTTAAAATAACAACTTTCCTAAACTAAGTCCATTGGGGAAGAGATATTTACTAACTTTTCCGATTGATGGTACACAAATGGAAAGGATAGACTATTTTCCTTAGTTAAAAAGAGAAAGTCCCGTAACAAAAAGTTCATCAGCCCCATTGCTGAAAAAGTCATCTTTCTGGCAAAGATACCTTTGTGGGTAAAAGAAAACTATATGTATACTGTGCACACAAAATAAAGGAACAATTTGTCTTCTCAAAAAATCATATTTTTTTCAGGCTTCCTCATAGGTTCAGTGTTTCTCGGGAAATATCTCCAAAATAAATGAGCAAATTTTAACAAGGAGACCATCTCAGAGAGAACTCTTAAAAGGTAGTTGAGTTTTTGGTGATACTACAACAGCTGTTGGTTACCAGCACATTCCATCTGCTGCAAATAATTTAGAATTAAGACCTTGCAGCAGATGTTAATGGATTTTTCAGATTCTGAAGTCCCGATGGAGAGAAGGAGAGGCTGCGCGGTCTGAGGCAGGGGAGGGGCAAGCTTGGGAGGAAATAGGACTTCAGTTGTATTTCCCGAAAGGATAAGAGTTACTAAATCTGCTTCAGCTTCTGCGGGGGGCGCGTGGGTTTTCATGGCACACACCATTCTCTTTCACATGTAAGGACAGATGCTGCCCCTACGCACGCATTGTAGGATGAGACACCAATCACTTTTCCACTGTATCATGTTAACCCTGGGAACCTGGCTGTCATTGAAGAACAAATTATTTATTGACCTATAAAATATATGACCATGATGGTTAAATTTGACAATCAGTAAAATTATAGCATGACAAAACAAATATTAATTATAAATATGCACCAAATTCTTGGTGTCCATAACCCTAACTTAATCTTCTAAAAATGGGTGACTATCTCTCTTAAAAGGAAAAGAAAAGTTGAACGGTCTTTTTAATTTATTTTTAAATCATTCATTTTTTTCTAGAGGAACTGCTATTTTTATTCACTGTCTGTTTAAATATCGTGGCAATAGCATTGATTCATGTTTTGATCTTAAGGGAAAATTCTTTAACCAGAAAGTGTGATATTAGTTACAGGTTTATAGATCTCCTATAAGGAAAAGGTATTTCCTTTGATTCTTACATTGATAATTTGCATTTTTTCCCTTTTTTTCCTTAGTCAATCTTATTTAAAATGTGTTCATTTTGTTGAAACTTTCAAGTAACTAATTTTTCCAGGATTACTTTTCTCCATCAGTTGCCCAGTTCATTGTTCTGTTCTTGTGCTTATTATTTCCTTTATGCCCCTTTTTGGTAATCGTGTTTTTAAAGGTATTGTTCATTTAAGCTGGGCAGTCAAATTCATTGGAAGAAAATAGCTCATGACATTCATTTTATTATAACTTTAGCATAATATTTTATAACACCTATCAGGTGTAAATCCTACAGAATTTTAGGTCTGTAAATGTATCATATTAGCTAATTTTTATCTCAAAATACTAATTTCTCTATAGCTGAATGCTTTAACTTTTATACAGTTTAACATCTGTAAAGGAGTGTGGAAAAATATCGCAAAGAAATTGGCCTTATTGGATTTAGAGAAATGCCTCGACCAATCATTTTTCTTTGAATTTCTTTCTTGTATAGATTTGCTGAAAATGCTCCCTGAGAAATATAAAGTTCAATCAAACTAATATTTCAGATAAATGACTTGATGACACCAGTAAGCTATTTTTTTTTTCTGAGAAACTATGGCCAAGAACTCTGACTTCTTTTGGACGATGGTTGTAAATATACTTATCAAACATAGTTACACAGAAAAACCTTTTTTTTTATTAAACTTAGTGAAATAATCAAATTTAAAAATAAAATGAAAACGCAAAATTAAAAGTATTGAATTTTAATTGTTTAGCTGGGTTATGTTGAAATGAATGTGTGAAGGGGCAGGTGGTGGAATACTCTACCCATGGCCTGAGCAATGTTGCAAGAGAACTTGGCAGCATCTTCTATGATTTCCATCAAGACCCACCGTGTTTCTTAATATCACTACACCAAGTTTGCCTTTCTTGAGTAAAGAAAACTTCTGCTGCTCCTATATACCTTGTTCTCCAGCTTTTTGTGTAACAGAATATCTATAAGTCTCTCAAGCCAAATGGTTAAGTTTTGCCACTTTTGCTATAGGAAAAGCCCATCGCTAAAGGGGATGTACGTGCTTCTTTTAGTCAACAAATAAAGAGATTGTAGCCCACAATATAGCTTCATTTACATCAAATGTCAAAAATCTCAGACCCAAACTCATTGCCTAAATGCTTTGAGGTGCATTTTGTTTACCTCAGACTGTCGCTTGGTTTAGCCCTGAATATCTTTTTTCACACTGCATTTTAATTTCCAGTTTACTCATGGTCTTTTTAGAAAGCAACATGACATCAATCTCTAAGGGGAAAGATATGGAAAATTTATCCTATTAAAAAGTCACTTTATTCAACAGGGGAAGAGGAAGGGCCAAAAGGAGAGGGAAGAGTACAAGGGACTATGGTGATGGTTCATGGGTGATGTGGTGGTGGGAAATTAATGGAGATTACACCTGAGAGGTAAGTCAAATATTGTACAAAAATGAACAATGATGTAAGAAAATAAAAAAATGTCACTAGTCTCCCCCTTCTATCTACTACAGAAAGCAAGCAACCTCTGAAAATGAAATTTAAAGATAGTCATGGTGCTTTATTTCCTGAAGGAATCCATGCCATCACCAACAAAGAAGGTTTTGTAATAGAAGTGATGAAATCTTTCTGAGTGAACAAAGCATAGTCTGGAGGGAGCTTCCCAGTTAATGAAAGAGCGATCCAATCACTTGTATTATTTATAGAGATTTGAAATTTTTCTCCCCATTGCAGCCAGAAGCTTTTGTTATCTGAAGAACCATTAAGTCTCTCAACCAGAAGAGAACACTGAGGCAAAACCTCAAATTAGATTGGGATTTCTCAGATGAACTCAACCCTCCTGTATCAATCCACACACACACCCATCCTATGTCTTCTTTTTTCTGTATCACTTGACTATTTGAGAAAGTATTAATTTAGCACATTCTTCTCCACAAGTGCCCACACAGAGAAATTAATTTTTAAAGGATGGTTTTAAAGAACAGAAATTTAGAAAACCAGGTATGTTTCCATAATTATAGAGTTTGTTATCATCAGTAGGATAAATATTTTGCTGGTGTGTATTTTGTCTTTTGGTGGGGGGGTGGGGATATTCTTTCTTCTTTTCAAATCGTAAGAGAAAACAATATGCTTACATGAAAATACGTTCTTCATAGTTTCATTTCAATTTTTAGTTTGAAATAATAAAAAAATGTCCTTACCAAACGCAATTACTTACCACATAAACATAGTCATGGGGTAGCATTAGAAAATGTGTTCTGTTTCCATAAACTGAATCCATCTTCACCTTTAAAAAGTTGCTGTAGAAAATAATCAAAATAATTTATAAGTCTATAAATCCATTTGCCAAAAAAAGTCATCACAAAAACTTTTGTGAGTCATAAAAAAAAACAAACAGAAGAAATATTTTCACTTCTCAAAAGTGTCCCACCTAATGAGCCAAACCCACATTGGTTTTTAATTTATGAAAAAAATTGGTTCATGCTATTATTTAAAGTTTTATTAATATTGATAGGGTACATGCTCTAAACTTTCTCATAGCTGTTCATGTCTGGCCATCAGAATAGTGAAAAACCCACCAAAACAAATTCAGGATGATCTCTGGCCTTCTGCAGGCTGTCTCTCAACACTTGGAAAACTCAGCAGGCAGCTCAGCTTTTTCAGTATCCGCTGTGCCTCTGCAGATATGTGCAGCTTGAGAAAGGACTGTAAGATACTCCTGACTGAAAGGGAGAACTGTGAACATTTTCTCATATTAGTTTTTAGAAAATCACTTGTCTTTTCTGGCATGAGAATTTCTCTTGGTTTGCTCCCCTCATTCTTTTTTATTTTATTCTTTTTCTAGTCTTTTCTTCTTTTTCTTTTGGCCCATGGGTGAGTTTCTGAGCTCTCCAAATCCTTTAGTCCCTATTCCAAATAACCCTAGATAGCCTCAGGATGTTGATTATACACACAATAAAAGTTCATTCAGAAATACAACAAGGCTAATGTAACTTAGGGACAGAGCTATTGCAGTTAGGTTGCTTTCAGTTGAAATTAACAGAAAATTTTAAAATTTCAGTTGAAATTAACAGGAGGAGATATGGGCTAATACATCTGAAGTTTTCAGTGCCAGAATTAATTTCAGAACTCTTTTCTCCCAGGGCTCATACAATAGGACAAAGACTCTGTTCTCCCCACTTCTTTGTTCTTATTGTACCAGTGCCTTTTCCAGACCAATTCTCTCCTTGGTGATCCCAATGTCACTGTCAGCCAGCACACATCCTTATCCACATCTATGGGGAAGGAAAAGGAATCTTTCATGGAATATGTTAACCGTGATTGGCCTAAAGTAGTCTTATATCTGTCTGGAGCTCCCACTTTGAAATGTTTCCAAAGGTGCTGATTTAATTCCTCTTTAATAATCACTTTTTATTGTACACTGAATTCCAACCAAATGAATTTATAATGATCTTGAATGATGTAAAACACCAAAGGAGATGACTGTTAATGTGTGTTCTAATGCCATTGGAGAGGGCCTCCCTGGTGGTGCAGCGGTTAAGCGCTGCGCTATGGAACTGTCGGCAGCCCCGATGCGAGTTCACCCCGGCTGGGAAGATTCCCACATGGCACAGCAGACCTCTCCTGCCTCACCTGCCTCACACTGTTCCCCTCAGCAGTGTATTTCGGTCAATCTGCCTGTTCTGCTCCTCACTCCGTCTCATGTGAACCCTCTCAATGCCCCATGCCTCTGGCCTGTATCCCAGCTTAGATGCATAAAAATAAATCTTTAAAAAAAAATGCCATTGGAGAAAAAATTGAGAGCAGTCAGTGGCAAATATCAGTATCTTTTCCTTTCCAGGGGTAAGTTTGTGAACTTATTAGTTACTGATTTCTCCTCACCAAAGGGAAGCAATTTTGAGAAAGTGTAGTTATGGAAACGCAGTTTCTTGTAAGCTAAGATGTTAGATGGAATGGAAACTGTGATGGTAAATTTTATATGTCAACTTCACTGAGCATGATGCCCAGATATTTGGTGGAACATTAGTCTGATATCCTGGCAGTACAGGGACACACTCTTTAAGAGAAAGTTAAGGTCATGAAATAGTACATAAAATTTAACAAGTGGCATGTGTTTTGGAGGCAGCTTCAAACTTGTCTACACTGCCTGAAGCATAATTTCCTGTCCTTTGCAGAAAGAATCAGGAGTTTCCTCAAGTAATTATAGGATAATATGCATCAGACAATAATTCGAAAAAAAAGAAAAATCACCATGTAGAGATTTTTAAATGCCATATGTGTATCAAGATTCACTGTTCCATGAAACTGCTTCTTTTTGTTCTGATCAGAGATACATCATAGACCCAAAGGGCCATTTCTGTCCTTTCCTTCATATTAGAGACTTTCTGGAATGAGGATTAATGTAATATTCACAGGGACTCTTCATAATACTATATAAGTAAGCCTCTTTTAGTTAAGAATAACAGAATCTCAATTTAGTTTAAGAAAATAAGAAAGTAATTGATTGGTTTTATGACAAGGAAATCCAGAGAATGGAGTTAGCTTCAGATCTGTCTGAGAATGAGTTTCAAAAAATCTGTTTCCTTTTATAGTTGGAAAATTTATCAGTTCCCCTTTATCAGCTCAATATGAATGACATTGTCCTCAGGCACAGAGGTCTCTTCCTAAGGAAGACAGAGGAGGCACTAGGGGGTCTAGGGTCTCACAAATCTCCATTTTCACTTCTGGTAAAATTGAGCTTCTATACTTGCTTCGACATAAAATCGCAGGTATGATTGTGATTAGTCTGTCTTTTGTTACATGAACAAGCCATGGTAAAATCTTTATAAGGAATGGAAGCCCCCCAAGCGGGAGGAAATGTGACTGGTACAAGTAGGAAGACGGAATCTTAGGCAAGCAAAACAACAGATGTACTCTGCAGAAGCTCAGCCTATTCCTTCAAAATC
Organism: Scalopus aquaticus; assembly: GCA_004024925.1. Taxonomy (NCBI): domain Eukaryota; kingdom Metazoa; phylum Chordata; class Mammalia; order Eulipotyphla; family Talpidae; genus Scalopus; species Scalopus aquaticus. The sequence goes on from PVIJ01006718.1 coordinate 9,463, forward strand.
TGAGTGCACCGTATGGGAGCTAGCACACTAGCAGGAGTTTTGAGCAGTAGAATTATTATTCTGGGGCTATTTCCCCTCCATTATGTTAACTTGTTAACTTGTCTCCGTCATTAAACTGCAAATTTCTTCTCTAAGGATTCTGAATATTCATTCTCAACACTAACCAAATGAATGCTAGCATTTAATAATGAATCCAATTAAATATTTAATACATAACAAATTTGGGCCTCTCTGCTAGCACAATGGAGTAAGCTCAGCGCTGTGGAGCTGTCTGCGGCTGCAAGGTGGGTTCAATGCCTTGCCGGGGAGATTCCCACATGGTGCAGCAGACCTCGCCTGTCTCACCCACTGCTCCCCTCAGCAGTGTATTTTGGTGGATCTGCCTGTTCTGCTCCCCACTCTGTCTCTGGTGTGTCCTCTCACCACCCCACACCTCTGGCCTGCACCCCAGCTTGTATACAAAAAATAAATAAATCTTAAAAATAAATAACGAAGTTACCACAGGATAGATACAGACACTCATGTTAGTCCAGAGTTTAAACACCGTTTTCTGAACACATATTCCATTATCATTTTATTGCTAATGATGATATGCCTTGAATTTGATTTTCACTTTGTTGATTTAAGTGCTTTCATAGACTTGATTTCTTTGGGACTTTCACCAACCTTGTGTGTCTCACGCAGTGCTGGTTAGCACACCCACCAAGGGGGTTTTGCTACAGGCCAGAAGGTTTACATCTTCTGCTTCTTATTTGTCCATACTTATTTGTACTATATGTGCTAGTATATGCAGATACATCTCACGTATAAGAGGTGACACCATGGGAGCCCAGGACATTTAAAAATGAAGTACTGAGTGAAATCAGCCAGAAGGAGAAAAACAGGTATCGGATGGTATCACTTATATGTGAAATGTAGAAAAGCAAAACTATGGGTCAGATAAAGCCAAACTAAAATAGTAACCTTTGTAACCTAACTGTGGACAGGGGGAAACCAGAGTGAGACTGGGATGGAGAAGAGTGGTGAGAACAAAGGAGGGAGGGAGCACAAGGTCTCTGGTGGTGGACTATGAGTGTTCCACAGTAACAATGCCTGAAGGGGGATCGTACACCTTTACTATGGAAACAACGATATAAGCCAATATTAAGTTAATAAAAATACTTTAAAATAATAATAATAATAAAAATCAAGTGGGATCTAGAGCAGGGGGAAATGTGCAGAAGAGGAAAGGTAGTACACCAAAGCCAAAGTGTAACTGAATCACCACCAACAAAACAAACACTATAATAGCAACCTGATAAAACACGATTTCAGACAAAAGGCATTGGTTTGTATCACAGTTTTGTTGATTCTTGATACTTGGTGGCTATATGATCGGGCAAGTTAACTCTAGAAACTCATTTTCAAGCTCTATCATAATCTGGTTCAGCGAGAGCATCTCATTATTCCAATATGAAAATCCAATGGTTATGGGCAGAATGGGAACTAAAAAGAGGAAGACAAATAAGATAACAGAGAATAAACCTACTCCAGAATACATGCCAATTAGTCATACTTAAAATTTTATAAAATCCATTTGGGACTGAGTAGCACTAATACTAAGATCCTTCAAGGATTTTATTTGCATCAAAATTACATTCATAATCAACAGTGAAAATACAAACAGCTAGGTCCTGCTATCTAGCTTGACAGTTACTAAAATTTGAGTAATCACTAAAAAGAACTCCTAGACAATAAGGTTCTATGCAATAAGAAGATGATGATAGTGCCCAACACCATATAATATTTCATCTAAGAAAAACCTAGACTTAATGATACTCAGAGTCAAAGTTTAATATGTAATGATGGATTATTAACTCAAAACCTAAAACTAAAGTATTAGAAATCTTAATATAAAGCAGGTATTCATAATATGAAAATTTGAGTGGAATTCAGGAACCAGGAGTCTAAAAGTTGAATCAAAATCATATTTGTAATCATTTAGAATAATTTTTTCTAGAGAGAAAACTTGTATCTCTCAAGCAGACAAAGAAACACAGGTCATGAACCACTGTTATAAAAATTTAGTGGTTGTCAAAGTAACATATTTCCTACCTACTAGAGCATTGTTTTTAATAAGCTAATTACATTTAGTGATCTTGTGATGTGCCTAATATTAAAATATATTAATTTCAATGTTAAAAATTGAGTTCCAAAATTTCTCGTCTCTAGGTCAATGAGTTTACATCTATCTAAGTTGAATGACATTTGATTATCTCTTGGATTACTCAAAAGTATCTTGAACAACATTCTTGTTTTCTCTCCACTTGTATTAAAATTGGACAATGCTCCCAACTATATTTACCATTATATTTAAACAGCTCATGGCCAGAGGATAGAGGTTAAGAGAAACCTATCTCTACGGTAATTATGTCAGCTTCCTCTCTGGAGCTCATTGCTGGCGTGAGCTGACAACCAGCTGCCCTGTGTACCTGAGATAAACCCTCTCTTGACCACACCGTCTGAAGAACTTTATCTGAACTCTTAAAAAACTTAAAATTGATGTCTTCTGTTGGTAATTAATCATTTTCTGCTCTGCCTCATGACATACCCTAGCAACTGTCTCCATACTAACTCACATTAAACTAAGTTGGAGAGTACATTACTAGGTATGCTACATTACTAGATATGCTACATTCCACTAATAAAAATTTGTTTTGAAAGAACTTTTCCTATTCTTTAAGAGTTAATTGACCTCTAGAAAATTTACTTGCTTATGACATTAACATTCTATTTAGTAAATGAGGCTTGGATCTTTCACACTTGGTGAGAGGTATCCTTCAAAAGAGGAATTATACCCTTAAGTGATCACCTGGAGAGATAATTACTTAAAACAAGGCCAAAATAAGTTTTTATTCTGTAACTAAAATAAATGCATTTCCACAAGGACGTTCTTCCCTGCCAGGTCTGGCTTTTTTTCTTTAGATTTAGTTTCTCTTGCCTACTGGAAAGTACACTGAGCTTAGAATTGGAATGTGTGATTAGTTCAACTCTTAGCTAGAGCTTTTCTTGACTCTGAAATGTTGTTCTCTCACCTGTAACATTAATCCATATCCAAACTGCTTACTACTTCAAAAGATTGTTATTTACTAGTCAAGTAGGAAATATTCCAGCCACTGCTTTGTAAACTAAGTACTATCCATATGTAAGAGATTACAATATTCAATATGACTTTCTATTACCTGTTTCTCTAATAAATTGAGACTGAAACTAGTGGTGTATACATTCGTGTCTAGAAACCAGGTAGCTCAAGACTAAGAGAAACTAATATGTATCACCCAGGCCTGAGTCACTCTGGCCACATGCCCTTAATTTAAGACAGAGAAGAAAACCGAGTGCTGAATTCTCAGAGCTACTAAGTGCAGAGCTGGCTTGCTCCTGGCAGTCTTATGTCAGAATTCATTCTTTGAGCTACTCATCTCACCTATACTGAAAGAAGTGTCATGCTTCTTTAGTAACTCCACAGGGCCCATTTCCAAGCTATTCTTGAAAACCATTTTGACAAACTTCTTATATTCTGTTTGTATAAATGTCCCCCCCCAAAAAAAAAACAAAAAAACCCCAATAGATCTTTCTATGTTTTGCTATTTTTAATGTGACTTTTTAAAAATCATAACTTTTTCTTTTGAAAGCCATGAAACAGATGTCCTGCTACAGTTACCTGGTCTAGACAGTCATGGGGTGTACATCAGCCCTCCCCTACCCTGGATGTGCGGCCTCACATCTGTAGGTTAAAAAAAAACCTTGTTAGGGGCTTTTCTGGCTTATATGCCATGAAAATAGGCCAAGTGTCAGAAACGAGCATTCCACACCCGCAGCCATTTCCAACTTCAGAGGCAGGTGTTAATTATCAGCACACCCCTGAAATTCGGCAAACCTGGGACTGTATCTAAAAGTTATGATTTTGAGTGAATTCACATCTCTGAAACAAAGTTTCCTCCTCTGTGAATGGCGATAAAAAATACTCTGTACCAAATAAGATAGTTCTGAGAGTTAAATGAGATCATCATCGTTTGTGCTCCTACTAGCTTGAGGCTCCAGACACTCCCGCTCCTGATGAGCATATCTCAGCTTCTGTGTCTTTCTGGATGTGTCAGTGTAGCGACAGGAGGGCACCAGGAGCAGGTTCTCAATGGTGCTGGCAGACAAGTATAAAGGGAGGAGTCCTGGAGCCCTCAGTGGCTTTTTAGGCTTTTAATTATCTTCCTGCAGAGAGGCAATGAGGTACAGGGCAGGCTGGAGGCCAGGGGGCCAGGAGGCTGGCAGGTTCCCTAGCCCCCAGCGAATCTGCACCCTTTCTGGGCTCTCTGGCGCTCTTTCGTGGTCTCTGCTTCATGCTCTGTCCTCTACTCTCTGCCGCTTCTCCTTCTTCTCTGCTTATAAGCCCAGTCTCTGGGCTCAGGTGTGCCCACTCACGCCTGCCCACATCCTGCTTCAGGTGCCCGCCATCAGGTATGCGTGTAGGCCCGCAGAGGTCTATCATTGAGGGGAGGGTGGAAAATCCTGATAACGCTTTCTTTTATCCTACAATCCACCCCCTCAGGGGTTTTTTTGCCATATAGTCCTACACAAGTTTTCCTTGAGAAATACAACAAAACTGAATACAACAAAATATAACAGACTACAACACAATATAACAAAATACAAGTAAGCCCAGGCAAGGTACCAACCAGTGGGCAAAAAAGATTATTGGCACCAACAGATGATCTACCACTTTATGGTCCTGAAGGCGCTGCTCATTTGAGGGGGTAGTCACACCGCATCCATGCCTAGGGTGCGCTCAACTCTTGAGATTGGCATCACTCTTTGGGGGGTAATCACCCAACACCCAGGGGTACTCTCTGCCGTCACTCCAAAACTCGGCTTTCGTAGCCACCAATGTGATGCGCAGACCCTGCACTCAGGCCGGCCCTTTGCACACGCACGTGGCTTGGGGATCTGTGGATTAAAGCTCCACTTGTGGCCTCTCTTGGGCCCCCACCCCCTTCAGCTGCGGTCTCCACCACAAACCAAAGTTCCCACTCATCCCCCAAGGACGGGCTCCTCAGCACCTCATCCTTGTTCAGTAACGAACAGGGCATCACACACAGGTGATTTTAAAAGACTCACTGGCCTTAACCTTTCAGCCACTTAACCACTCAGGCTTCCCAACCTTGGCACCAGCTTTAGCCTTAAGGTGTTTTTTTACAGCTCCTCTGCCTGTCTGCAGAGAGCTAGGTGAGGGCTTTCTCCCTCAGCCAATCTTGAGCTGCTCTCACGCCTGCCCCTTCCTCTACTCTGGCCATTGCCTGTCTGGGCAGTGGCCCTGGGAGTGCCTGGCAGCGCACAGGCTGCTTTTGGCCACCAAGACCGACTGGCCACCCTCTGATTCCCATCTCCTGGGGTGATTCCATCCCTAGGGTCCCCCAGTCATAACACCCACCTTCTGGCTAACCTCCTGTTATAGTGCCAGTCAGGGCTTTCCTCTTTCTTCCTGATGAGCCTGCTGCCTCAGGGTCACGGGCTGGTCCTCTCAGGCCGTCTCCTCTATACAAGGTCTTTTCCTGCAGCTCCGGGACCTCGTCCACCTCCTATACTGCCATGGCGCGTCAGCGTTGTCCTTGACTCCAGTTGCAGAGCTGAGGGAACACTCATGCCCCAGCCCTGCCTCTGCGCAGGCAATGTCCGTCCAGTGCCTTCCCCACTGTGTGCAGAGTCCTCCCACCTGCACCCGGTACTCGTCCTCCTCGGGCCACCTCTGGGAAGGTGCCCCCACAGAGGAGGCCTGCCACCGAGTACTACATGCCCGTGGCCTGACACCCCTCAGTCCCTCCTGAGGTCTTTGGAGGGCTCCATACCCATCTGCTTTGAATTATCTTGTGACTAATGCCAACTTTAACAACAGGAAGACTCAGGGAGCAGGTTCTCTAAGGAGCTGGGCAGACGGGTATAAGGAGGAGTTCTGGAGCCTTCAGTGGCTTTTTAGGTTTTTAACTATCTTTCTGCAGAGAGGCAACCTGGTACAAGGCAGGCCTCCTAGTCCCCGGCAAATCTTCACTCTTTATGGGCTCTCAGCTCTCTGCCGTTTCTGCCACTTCTTCTCTGCTTATAAGCCCAGTCTCTGGGCTCAGGAGCACCCGCTCACGCATGCCCACACCCTGTTTCAGGTGCCCACCATCAGGCAAGCGTGTAGGCCCGCAGAGGTCTATCAGTCATTGAGGGGAGGGCGGAAAAACCTGATGACTCTTTCATTTACCCTATAGCCAGTCTGTCCAGACTTCGGTGGGATGCTTTTTTCTTCAATGTCAGTTCTCGGATAAGTCCCAAAAAGTCACTGCTTTTCAACTTTCCAGACTTTTCTAGTTGTAAAGACAAGATTGATTAATTTTAAGCACTTTACATATATAGGAGTTGATTTTTGTATCCAGTATCTGTCACTTTGAAGTCTCAGCGTTCTTGCCTCAAGAAAAACTCCAACCACCTAACTGTCATGAGGCAAGTTTTCTCAAGTTCATGTCGTGCCTGAAGGGAAAAAGGGGCAACTTTATTACTTCTATTTTGTATATAAAGCATTACAGAAAAATTAAAGTGACATAGAAGAATATCAATCGCTGATTTTTATTGTTCTTGCTGACCTTCATATTAAATGTATGGCATAATTTTCCACAAGAATAGTTTTGTGGATTTTTGTTTAAAATCCCTCACTTGGAATGAATCAAGGTTTTTCTCCCCTCATCCTGTCCCCCCTTCTCTTTCTTTAACATTGATGTTACAGACTGATATGAGCTGCTTCTCAGACCTCTAGATTTTTTATTTTTCAGAACAGGTTTCAGAACAGAAGAGAGATATCTCAACCATTGCCTTTGTAGAGTTACAAGACAGGGCTAATCATCTTCTACCAGGCACTCACTAATATTATATGTTCTGGGGGATTGTCCTTCCATTTCATCTTTTTTAAAAAACATTTATTTACTTATGAATACAAGTGTAGGCCAAAGGTGTGGAGTGGTGAGAGCATTCACCAGAGATAGAGCGGGGAGCAGAACAGGCAGATCAGAAATACACTGCTGAGGGGAGCAGCGGGCGAGGCAGGAGAGGTCTGCTATGCCATGGGGGAAGTTCCCTGGCTGGGTATTGAACTCGTGCTGCAGTGGCTCTGGATAGCTTTGTAGTATTGCGCTTAAGCCGTTGCACCACCAGGGAGGTGGTGCTTCCATTTTAAGAAAAGAAAACATACTTAAAAATTCACTTTCTTCTTAGTAATGTAGTTTCTTTCACATTTTTCTGCATGTGAAAATAGTCACTGAATCTCCTGTGCTGCTGAGACTCTGCTCATTCATTCCATTCATTCAAGTCTAAACATGATCCAGAAACTGCCCAAGGTAACACACATTCCTAACTCCCAGCTATAGGGTCTATGGCTTCCTCCAAATATTTCATTGTAAGATTTATCTTTTAGGTCATACTTTTAGATCTGAACCATTCTGCTAAAGCAGAAATCTGTTTTCTATCTGCTATTCATAGATACACCTAATAATAATATACCTGATAAAAAGCACAACTTTAACATATTCTGTAGAGGAAAAAAGTCACAAAAAAAGAACTCACAAGCCCATTTAATAGTCACTATCACTCTTTTGTTTTATGCACTTGAAAAATTGTGTTAAGTATGTTCCTAGGAAACTTGAGGATTTGTTTCTTAAAGAAAAGCTATGCCTTTAGTCTAATTATGAATGTAAAGGCTTTAAACATTTATTATACGTTCAATTTTTTTCCAAAATAAAAGTTTCTTCAGAGTTGCTACCTTCCTCCTACCCCAGAGCTTGTGGCACACAGATGCACACTAAGTTAAAATAAAAGAGGTATAAGACAAAATAAAGTCTCTCTGATTTTTAATATTTCAGGATACTTGAAAGCTGGGTTATTTTTTTTTATTGTTATTTGTATTTTTTACATTTTGTATTCCCCTTGGGTAACCCACCACCATCACCCGTGATCCATCTCCGTGGTCCCTTGTGTCCTTTCTACTCCATTTTGTGCCCTTATCCTCCCCCCACCCCGAGAGCTGGGTTATTTATGCATATTATTGATACTAAGAAATATAACCAAAGATTAGAAGTTTACATGATTTTAACGAAGCTTTATATTTTAAGAAATGAATGAGAAATGAAACTTATTGTTGGAAATGTATGGGAAAAATAATGCAGAAGTTTGAAGTGTAATAACAACTTCATCAAAGTATGTATCTACCTCCCATTCCAAAGATATTCAGATTCATTTCTAAGGATTTTTCAAGAGCATAGAATTCACCTCTATTCATATTATGCCTACCTGCTCCTTCCCTCCCTTTTCAGGGTTGAGTCCCTAATTTAACAAGACTATTTAGTGATACTCCAGAGGGTGGTGAATGTTAATGGGAATCACTAAATTTAAAGTAATACAATAAATTGTGTGAGTAAAAGAGGCTAAAAATTTATTCCCACTAGTTTGGAATGAAAGACTTTTCAAAATAATAAAACAGTCTCCTCTTATTCTCTTTAGGCACTGGGAAGCTCAGAGAAATCGTTGACTAAAGGACATACATTAAAGGACTAAAGGACTGTCCATACATTAGACACTTTCTACTTGTTTAACTTATAAACTGCAGTTCAGGTCTTCAGAACTGCAAGTTCCTCATTTTTATTTAGCAAGGATTTCTTAAATCATCATTTTTACTGTTTGTTCTAATCCTTTGCTTTTCTCCTTAATGACTCCTATTACTGTCCATCATTTTCTTTTCATTTTTTTAAAGATTTATTTATTTATGCATACAAGAACTGGGGTGTAGGATAGAGGTGTGGGGTGGTGAGAGGATTCACCAGAGACAGAGTAGGGAGCAGAACAGGCAGATCAACTGAAATACTCTGCTGAGGGGAGCAGCAGGTAAGGTAGGAGAAGTCTGTCGCGCCATGTGGGAATCTCCCTGGCCGGCTATCAAACTGGTGTGCAATGGCTCTGGATAGCTTCATAGTGCTGTGACTTAACCCATTGCGCCACCAGGGAGGCCCATCACGTCCTTTTCTTTTGATGTCTTTTATCTCTTCATTTAAAAGTCGATATTTTTATCTTTCTTTAACTTCTCTTAAGATTATCTTTTGCATTTATTTCCTCAAGTTTATTTTTGAGTTTCTGAAATATTTTTCTTTCATGTGTAATTCTTGCCTGTTGTGTTTTTCAATTTTAATTTAGTGTGTTCTTTAATGTGTTGTGCCCTTTTTTTATGTTTTACTTTGTTTTAAAATACTAGAGTACAGTTTTGTTCTGTTCGTGGTCTTGTATTTCTTGCATTCTTTCCTAGATATCCTTATTTCTTTTTAAATTAATAACATATAGGATTTGATTTTGCTTATTTTTGTGTAAATTACTTTATCTTGCATTATTGGAAAAGATCGTTACAGTTGCAATTTAGAAAAGCTAACCTCAGAGAGCATCACCTTCTTGAATTTTGTGCAGTCTTAAAAGATACACACACACACACATCAGCAGCAGCTCATTTTCTGATATTTCCTGACTCATTTCCTCACCAACATCTTCTTTTCCCTTTATCTCTGTTGTCTCTGCCTTGATCAATTTTTTTTTGTCACTCCAACTAATTTCTCCTGACAGTAGGACCACAAGGTGAAAGGGAGTATTGGATGGTCTGTTTTGCCATATCTTTGTTAAAATAAGCAAATACAGTTATATATATTTCAGAGCTAATCAGTCTTTATCATTCCATGCACCAATCATCTCTCTGGCTGTGACTGTATGTGTAGATTGCAGGAATTTAAAAATTACACAAGTGCCACTCCTGCTTTTTATCAGAATAAACCACCTAGTTCCCTGAGCCCATCTTTTCATTTAAAGTCAGTAATAAGCATCTCACATGGATGATGGACATTCTGAATTTTAAGTGGACAATGTATATGACGACATTTGCCAATGCTTCTATGTCTTCCTTTCTCTTCATTTTTTTCTCTCTCCTTTCTTTGTTTCCTTTATCTTGTTGTTGTATGTGACAGATGCTAGAATTCTCTGGGATTAAAATATGTCATCGCTTGCTTTCAAAAAGATAGTACAATGAAGACAGGATTCATATCAATATACCTTAGCTGTTGTTTTGAGTGCAATAAAATGTCAAATCACTATTGTAATAAGAGGAACTTTGAAACCACCATGACACTTGTGAATGATTTTTTCATGGTACTATTGAAATAGTTGGATAATATTACTCCATTGCTTCTGTAATGATATGTTTGCTTCTGTAGTTCCTTGTGATTGTACAAAATACTGTTAAATAAATTAGCACTTTGATCATTTATTTTCAATATGATACTTAATTTAACATTTCTTTCAGCTTTTCTGATGTTTAGAGTCAATATATTGTGATACAAGAAATAAGCTAGATTTATACCCAAGGATGCAGACATGCGCACACCCGCACACACACACACACACACACACACACACACACAGGTCAGATCACTCACTTAGAAAAAAATTAATGTACATAGGAGTACAGATTCAAGTCATAGAAAAGGCCTTTCTTTGGTAAGTATCACAGACACACATTAATCCAAATATGACCAACTTCTATGAAAGTTTATTATCATCCTCAGTGTATGAAAAATGTCAAACCAAATGAAGAAACTGCTAAAGTAATGCATAGGCTTCATCTTCAGCAATGAAATAATTTTCTGGCATTTACCATTGTTTTATAAAGACCATAAACAATAACCAAATGTTTGGGATTTAGAAGATACATTACATATCTGTGAGTAAAATGCACACATATAACTAGATTTATACATGAATACATGCACACACAAGAGACACATTTACATATATGTACTAATGCAAGAGGGTGGTCCTCAGGAAGGGGGAGTGTCCCAGGACCCCACCCCCACCTCAGGCAGGAGAGAGCCAGGACACCTAGGACTACGATTCCCAGAATGCCATCATCACCAAAGGAAGGATGCTGAGGACTGAGGGTGGAGTTAAGCGATGGTTTTTGGGGGCGATTTAAAAGACCTGAACTGTGAACTTGGGGAGATTGGTCCGTGGTGTGGATTGAGGAGAGTTTTCCTGAGTAGGTAGGAGAGTCCAGCTCAGAGAAACTGGTAGGATATTTTTACCAATTTATTTCTTTATCTTTTCTTTTCTCTTTTTGTAAATAAATATTTTTATTAATTTTATTGTGTGTGCCTGCATTTGAGTTTTTAAGTCTCTTTTTAAGTGCATGGGTGGGAACCCAGACAGGCACCCCACGGGGTTACCCTGTAACACTAATAACACATGACTTTTCATTGCTTTTACTGTGATCAAAGGATTGTGATATTAAAAGTCAAACCATATAAAATGCATAAGCAGAAAATTATGTCATTAGGTACAAACTGAACGTAAGTATTTCTATATAGTCATGGATTGAATGTAGTATTTGTGCCACTATAAAGGATTTGGGATTGTAAAATTAATTTTTAATATGAAAGATAAAAATTTCAGATAAATTATCTCAAAATAAGTGTCTTATTAAATGGTCAAATGAATTAAAAGTAAGTAAATGTCTCAAGAGAATTTGAAAATAAATCACTTAATTAAAAACATGAGTTTAAAGCCATTAAAAAGTCTGAGCATTTGTACAAAATTCTTGTAGTATAATGGGATAAAGATTTATTTTTTAGGGAGCAATTTGGCATCATTTATGAGAAATGGCATTACTTAAATTGACAGGCAATTAGATGAGAAACCAGCATCAGTGGAAGAAGAGCCCACATGGTTTGTTTAAACATGGATGACCTAATGGGATGCGAACAAATCCCTATACCAAAGATTTTCTACTAATTAAAATTTTAAGAAATCTAACCAAATAAAATGTCTGACATTTGGAAGTCATCTTCCTAAACTGTTCCAAAAATGCTAAATTACTATTGGAACATTCCCAATTATAAGAAATTTATGTATCTCTTCAAAAGAAGATATGAGAAGCATTTGCTTCTCCCATTAGCTCAAAAAGTTGACTGTGAAAATACCGTGGTTCTTTTAAGACAGTTTAGATAATGGATAACAAATTATGATGCAAATTTATAATATCAATAGAATACTATAAAAAAGAATTTTCCAAAGAATGTATAAATATATCAAAACGCATGTTACAGGGCCTCCCTGGTGGCGCAACGGGTTAAGCCAGCACTGTGGAGCTGTTGGCAGCTGTGGGGTGAGTTTGATGCCTGGCCAGGAAGATTCCCACACGGCGCAGCAGACCTCTCCTGCATCACCCGCTGCTCCCCTCAGCAGTGTGTTTCGGTCGATGTGCCTGTTCTGCTCCCCACTCTGTCTCTGGTGAACCCTCTCACCACCCCACACCTCTGGCTTGCATCCAAGCTTGTATGCATAAATAAATAAATCTTCAAAAAAAGTATGCTATAAAAGATAGCAAGATAATCTCTTTTTTTCCAATTCTTATTTAGTTTGACTTCCAGAGATAGTATTGCCTTGAAAGCTCAGCAAGAAGAATAACAAAGTCACCTTTTGCGGGAGTCCATTCAACATCACTTGCCAGAGATGGCAAGAATCCATTGACTTAGCACCAATAATTTGGTTTCCAGATTCCTAGTTTCCTGTTTTAGTAACATTGGCTTCCATGAACAAAACCAGTGTGTTATACAGATGATTTCAGGACTTGTCAAATCATCTCTGATCTAAATTTCTATAGACTTGAAATTTTCTCAACAGTGTTGCAACAGGCACTGTAGACAAGGAAAAAATGAAAATGTTCTTTGCCTTATTTATCTTCCCTCTGGTGAAGACGTTCTCCTGGCCCATATATTCCTCTCTTAAGGTAAACATGGCTGGAAATGAATGGAGCCTCAACGATGACATTGGTAGATCACGAATGTGTCAGAGGACTAGCAGGGGAGGTGTAGCTAGGTTTTAGAACATTGGCCTAATTTCCTTCATGGAAGCTGACCATTCCCAGTTTGGGGATCTACTGGTACCCACCCTTGGCATCTCTACCCATCCATCTCCAGCAGCAAGCTAGGCGCAGCTGAAGGCATGGTTCCATGCTCCCCGGTGGGATACTGCAGCAGTGACAGCACCGGCCACAGGCACCTGCTGAGCTTGTGGGAGTCAGGGGGTGGCCTGGAAGGGCTGCAGTGGACTTGGGATACTGTGCTCTGCTGCAACCGCACCCTCCTCGCTTCCTTCACCCCTTCTTTTCCTCTCTCCCTCCCTCCCTGGTATCCCTTTTTTCCTTCCTTTAAATGTTCTTTCTTCAGGTCCCTCAGCAGTCCCAGCTACAACCTCGGGTGCTACCCAATTTTGCCCACAGGTAAGAAATCTGCCTCCACTTTTGGTACCCTTGGGGCTCTTTGCACCTCCCTCATCCTAACTCTCAACCAAAAAAAGGTGGAAACTGGTCGAGATGGTCTGAGCTGTCCAGCCACCCACTTGGGAGAAGCGTCAGTCCCGGCCTCTCCACAGGTCATCGTGGAGGTGGTACTGGCACTGGACCCAGGAGAGGTGCAACCGTGCAGCTCCAGAGATTAATACTACCCCAGATAAAAGTGTGCGATCTGCAAAATTAATGGAGTTGGAATTCCAGGTGAAGCAGTGAACTGAATGCAGACAGTTGTGGACCTTTGTCAGTATTTTCAGATAAAGTTTCTCATCAATGTTCCAGAAACAATTTGAAAGATAAGATTGATAAATACTCATGGGCCTCCCTGGTGGTGCAGTGGTTGAGCGCTGGGCTGTGGAGCTGTCGGCAGCGCGCAATGCAAGTTCCACGCCCAGCGGGGGAGAATCCCACATGGTGCATCAGACCTCTCCTGCCTCGCCCGGTGCTCCCCTCAGCAGTGTATTTCTGATCTGCCTGTTCTGCTCCCCACTCTGTCTCTGGTGAACCCTCTCGCCATCCCACACCTCTCGCCTTTAACCCAGCTTGTATGTATAAATAAATAAATCTTAAAAAAAAAAGATTGATAAATATTCAGATTTTTAAAACTGAAGAAAAATCAAAGCTTGATGGTTGTAGAGGGTGGGGACAGGAAGAATTGAGAATGGATGGGCTTTTCCTTTTTCTGATTTTTAGTTTTTTCTCTTTTATTATTCCTCTTAAAAAAAAAAAGAACATTATTTCTCTAATCCATCTTTCTTCTTTTTAAAGGTTGTTCAGGGCTGCTGTACTGGTTGACTTCTTTCCTCATGTTTTTTATTTGGTAATGGAAATTTAGAGATTGGGTTCTTAAGGCCATCAGATGTGGGTTTGGAGGAAGGGAGAGACTAAAGTCGAAAAGACCATCCTTGGAAATTGGAACCTTGGTGGCATTCGGCTGGAGCCGCCATCCTTTAGCATTATGTCAGCAAGTGAAGAATGTTCAGTACCAACAAGCCCATTTTTTAAGATCAGTGTCTGCTACCTACTATAAGCCCTTCCTTAAGTGACTCCAGGACATTCTGTTTGTGCTGCCACTTTTCCTTGTCCAATGGTACAAAACTTTGTTAGCTGGAAATTAATTATAGAAAATCTCATTTGGGGGAGGAGGGAGAGCATAATGGACTATGGTGGAGGACTATGGGTGCTTTGGTGGTGGGAGAACTAAAATGACCACACTAAAGGGAGAAATTCTATACTGTCAAGTTGTTAACAAAAATGTAAAACAATGCTCCTTAATTAAAAAAAAAAGAAAATTTCATTTTATTCCGTCCTTTAACTGAAATATTGCACCATTGAAAAAGAAATTTATAAATTACTTTTGTAAATTGCACCTGGTGTTTACCTAAGATTTATAGTAGTGTTTGAATTGAGTCTCTGAATTCAATCATGATTAAACACTCTATTCCTGCATCTAGTGCAGCAGGACTAAGCTAGACAAGCTATCAAATAATCAAAAATAGCTCTAACAATTTGAGTAGTTATAGAATAAGTACAATTTAGGCCTATTTCATAATGTATCTATCCAAATGTTTTAATGCTCAATGCCATGAAAAGAGATTTTCAAAATACTACTGCATTAGTATAATATTTGTAAAGAAAGCATAAGAGAAATCTTAGTTCATGAAGAAAACTAATGCTGACTTTCCTATTTTGTCAAAGAAAAATATGCTATTTTTTTTTTAAAAACAAATATGTTTGACAAGTGTCAGATTTTTAGGAAAATCTATTTATAAAAAACAAACATATGTATATAAATTATATACTTATGATTTTTTTAAAATCACTTAAATATATAATGAAAATAATTTAGACATCAATGTCTTCACTCAAATCTCAGGGTGTTAATGTCAGCTACATCTTGGGTCACTTTTGAACAGGTTTTCGAACAGAACATCCACCTGTGACCTGTGTTCTCTCTAGCGGCTGGTTTGGGCTTCCTCATAGTGTACAAATGTCTGCTAAGAACAAGTCTTCTCTAAAAGTGAAGCTTGGGCATTTTTATGATCAACTCTCAAAGGTTACATAGTGTCCCTTCTCTTCTATAATACTGGCTGAGGAAGTCACAAAAGTCCAGCAAGTTCATAACATCGGGGCATAGATTCCACCCTTCACAGGAGAAGTGTCACAGTCCCAGTATAAGAATGCCATATCAGGTGGCATATAGTTTGTGTAACAATCTTGAAAATACAATCTACTGTGGTTCCTGTAGGCATCAACAATTTACAATTCTCCCACATGCAAATGCATTACCCCCCATCCCCCCCCCCACTCTCTTCCCCAAGGCTCACCCAGTTTGGGGTTAGTATAAAGTCTAGGATCCCATTATCTAAACAATTTCTTGAGTACAATGCCTTGGGTATGGTATCCTGAGTGAATCTTTGTGAAATAAACAAACAAATACACTACCCTCATACACACACACCCAAAGGTGATAGGGTTTGCATAGGAAAACTACTATATACACTGCTATCAAAGGAAGGAAAATGGGCAGCAAATAAGAATGATAGAGCTGAAGCATTTTTTAAATCCAGCTAGGAACATATTGTCAGTTCTTTGTTGGTTTTTTTCATACTTTCTAAAATTATTATTTTTTATTGTTATTTATGTCTTTTACATTTTGTATTCCCCTTGGGTAACTCACCACCAATTCACCCCTGACCCATCAACATGGTCCCTTGTGTCCTTTTCTACCCTATTTTGAGCCCCTATCCGCTCCCTCCCTCTCTGGGTGTCTCTCTCATATTTGGTTCCCCCATATCCCTGTTATAAGTGAAAACATTCGATATTTTTCTCTTTCTTTCTGGCTTACTTCGCTGATCATAATTCCTTCTAGTTCCATCCATGTCACTGCAAATTGAATGTGTTTATATTTTTGAATGCTGAATAGTATTCCATTGTGTATATGTCCCACATCTTCTTGATCCAGTCATCTATTTTTGGGCATCTGGGTTGTTTCCATTCCTTAGCTATTGTAAACAGCACTGTCAGTTCTTTGACTAGAGCTTAGTCTGCCCCTCTGAGCTCTGTTCACCAGGTCTGTCAGTTCTGTTCTCTGAGCTCTTGCTTCCAGCTTCTAAGACATCTTTTCTTTGCCAAAATAAACTCTGTGTTTAGAGCCTAGTAATTTTCTCAACAAGCATTTTGCTTATATAAGTTTGGGGATCCAAAGATCTCTTAATGTAGTATCTTTGTCACTATGAATGCAAACTGATAATGATTCTTTAAAATATTGTGATTTCATATATCAAATTATCATCAACTACATTCTAAGACAAGAACAAGTATAATATTCTCTAGTTAAATTCATGCAATGACTTAAGATTTTTATATCCTATTATTTGACCAGGAAGATCTTCGTGGCATAAGATCATGATGATACATTAAGATCATTAAAATGCCTTTTGAGGGCCTCCCTGGTGGTGCAACAGGTTAAGTCTCAGCACTATGAAGCTACCCAGCAGCAACTGCAGCACAGGTTTGATACCTGGCCAGGAAGCTTCCCACATGGTGCAGCAGACCTCTCCTGCCTCACCCGGTGCTCCCCTCAGCATGTATTTCAGTCAATGTGCCTGTTCTGCTCCCCCACTCTGTCTCTGGTGAATGCTCTCACCACCACACACCTCTGGCCTACACCCCAGTTCTTGTATGAAAAAAAAAAATAAATCTTTTAAAAAATAAAAATAAAATAACTTTCGAATGTTAGATAATTTCTAGGGTCACTACCTTGGATTTTTCAGGGATCTCAATTAAAAAAAAAAAACAAAACCAGAGAACTTTGGGCTTGATCTTTAACCTGGGCCTCTTTTTGAACTTGAGACTATCTTTCCATCTGGTTAGCCTGAGAATAAGAAGCAATTTTATTTTGATGCCCCATAAATCCTGACTTCTCTATTTTTAAACTACATCATTAGCTCGACTCTTCTCTCTGTTTTCTAATAATTACCCAGAAGCCAGATGTATTTTCAGCAGTGTTTAGTGATCTTAACTAGGACAGCATATTCATTAGCTATATTTTTCTATTTTCCATTTATTGAAGAAAACAGTTTTGAGAAATTCTTACCTCTATCTAGCAAATGTCTCATTTCTCCGTTGTTGACCAATCTCCTTAAGATTCATGCAGCTTTTTCCAGCTGCAAAAGCATTGCTATATAGTTCAGATTTTCATTACCTTAGCATCCTACCTGCAGTATGAAAACCATATCTACTGCAGCTACCCCCAAACCTAGAAGTGCCAAACTACCATCTTGTTACGCTCATGGGTTATGTGAGTGAAGAACTTGCTTTGGGGCCTCCCTGGTGTCTCAACGGGTTAAGCACAGTGCTGTGGAGTTGACGGCAGCTGCGGTGTGAGTTCAATGCCCGGCGGGGGAGATTCCCACATGGCGCAGGCAGACCTCTCTTGCCTTGCCCGCTGCTCCCTCAGCAGTGTGTTTCACTCGATCTGCCTGTTCCGCTCTCGACTCTGTCTCTGGTGAACACTCTCACCACTCCACACCTCTGGCCTGCACCCCAGCTTGTAAGCATAAATAAATAAATCTTAAAAAAAAACAACTTGCTTTGATTGAGTCTGGCTTGCTCTTCTGTGTTCCAGGGCACCTGGATCCTCAGATGGTAAGATCAAAATCTAAGTGATTTGGGCCTCCCTGGTGGCGCAGCGGTTGAGTGCTGCGCTGTGGAGCTGTCAGCAGCACCCGATGTGGGTTCGACTCCCAGCCAGGGAGAATCCCACATGGTGAGGCAGACCTCTCCTGCCTCGCCCGCTGCTCCCCTCAGCAGTGTATTTCTGATCTGCCTGTTCTGCTCCCCACTCTGTCTCTGGTGAGCCCTCTCGCCGCCCTCTGCCTCTGGCCTATACCCCAGCTTGAACAAAAAAAAAAAAAAAAAAAAATCTAAGTGATTTAAGATCTAGAGGAAAGATTCACCTGGAGGCATCTTCATGCATCTGTAGAGCAATTAAAGTTGCTATTGGCTAGAACCTCAACATGACTATCTGACTACACTTGTATCCACATGGCTTCCATTTGTTGACTCCATGTCTGCTAGCTCCATCTTCTCTCTGCATGATTCCAAGAGTGAGTCTTCCAAGAGAGTGAGGTAGTGGTGCATAATGGCATAATGTTTTTATCATTTAATCTTGGATATAATATAGCATGACTAAGCTACTATCTTTCTATGTAGGCATTCACAGCTTCAAAGGAAAAGGACATAGAAACACTACTCAACGGGAAGTATATTAAACTCTTATTATAATAAAAGAACTGTGATGAAAGATATTACCACATGCAAACAAAAACCTGAAACAATAAAAAAGAGACTATACTTATATGAAGGTCACAAAACTAAACCAAAACAAATCCTAGAAATATGACTGCAGAGTTGAGGTGATTAGAGGGGAAGGGTAGGGGTGGGTCACAAAGGCAGAGAGGGAATCCAGTGATCAGTGGTGAAGGGTTATGGTGTTTTGATGGTAGATGTGATATAATACACTTCTGCAGAGGTGTGAACTAATTCCCTAAATCATATACAGTATCATAAAACAATATTACCTCAATAAGAAGGAATAAGTGATAGAAGAATGTGGGAGGGGAGAAGGAATAGAGGAAGGAAGGAAAGCAGGGAGTGAAAGAGGGAGGGTCAGAAAGGACCAAATATTGGGCCATTGACCTCACCATGACTCATAGTGTGTTGAATGCATCTCTAATACTACTATAGAATATATTGTCTGAGTCCTAGTTTCTCACTTAGACACTTGACACAATTGGTGGACAGTCACACTATTTTTTAGTCTAGTCATCATTAGGATCAAATTAAGTAGTGGGATAGGAAGACGTTATCTAGCAGGTGTAGACAAGTGGTGCAGTGAATCCAGGGCTGCTGTAGAAGTAAAATTAAAAGTTCTGTTAAGTCTTAATGGCTAGTGAAGCCTTTAAGTAGAACCATGACTTCAGGTGAGTATTTGACCTTTCTAAATTGTTATTCTTTCATTAAGTATCATAACAGATTAGATTAGATGATATAAAGATACTTTCATGGTAATCTCTACTGCTGGGATTTGGCAGTCTGGGCTCTGCAACTATGAATCAGAAGTGAGACATCTACATGATGTTCCTCAGTAAGTTTCAACTTTAAATATTCATTCTATTTAATTATACACATTCCAATAGAAATAAAAGGAGTATATGGTGATTGCTGTCTACCTCAATGGTGAATTGAAGACGGTCAATTTTATTTTTCATAATTATCCGAGTGTTTTTTCTAAGATAGGAGGAAGATGAGAAATCAATCGCTTACACCTACTAGTTGACTCCAATGGAAACAAATCCTTGAGCAAAATCCCTCAAACACCAGAAACAACCACTCCAGGAAAGGGGCTCAGAAGTGCTTCAACTGTTACTGTACACTTGAGCTCTCATCTTTTTGTTTATTCATTCTAGCTAACATCTTGCCAGTTTACTTGGAAGCCCATATGACAATATTCTTTTGGCAGCATCAGTTAACCTCTGTGAAAGAGTTAAAATGGAGAGATCTGAACTGTAACTGCTGCTCCAAAGTTGAGCATAAAATCTAGCTGCCCAGCTACTCTGGCTCCTGTTCCTCTCCCACGCAAGGGCGAAGATGCTTGAATGTGTCTAGGTCCATTACATGTCCATTGAGCAACGAAAACTACTCAGGAAGATTTTAATATTGCTCATATTTATTAATAAGTTCCTTAACCTACAGATATGAATATTTGTAATGTAAGTCAAAATAGCTAATTAGGGACTTTCAGCTTTTCCCTAACTGATCTTAGCGTTTGTTTTTTACTTGGGATACTTCAAATTTAACTAACTTCTCCTTGGGAATAAAAATCCACATATATATTTATCACATTGTCATGTTGAGTTATTAAAAACTAAATTATAGCAATTTTTATGCTGAATTTGCCTCTTCTATACCAAACATAATTTTAAATCCCAAATGCTTTGCATTTTCATTCATCCTAGTCTTCATCCCAAGACCCTGTGGTTCTAGGTATTTAGTAACCTCTCTGTTTTTATGAAATCCTATTTACTTTGTGCTCTAATTTTTCAAAGCACTCTGTTACTGGTTAAATCTGTTGCACTATCCTTGGTGAAATAACTGATTTAGTTAAGTCACCCCCTCACTGGTAACCATTTTGCTTAATGGACTTAGCAAAATGAACAATTTTAGTAATCTCACAGCATCAATGTAAAAATATTGTTGGTCCCAAGAACATTGCATCATGCTTCTCAGCAGTCCCTGCAACTGTTCTAATATAAAACTTTGAAAAATTGAAAATGAAGGACTCTGCATATAATTTCATGGGGCTGATTAAGGTGTACATCACAGATTGGAGTTTAGGGTATATAAGTTAAGGTGACTAAAGAGATTCCTTTTGAAGTTCTTGTTTTGTTTACTTTTTGGTATCTTATTAAAACAATATTTGCTAGACACAAGTATATTTGTGTTGTGATTCAATGAAGCTTGTTAATGGTTAGAAAATTTCTAATATATTTCTTTTACCAATTTTTCTCCCTGGGCTTTGTTTGTGCTTTTCTCTTTTTCTTTAGAATTACATGAGACTTAATAATATGACTTTAATTACAGTGCGATATTTTAAAAATAATTTAGTAGCTATCAAATAGAAAGAATAGCTTTATACTAATATGCGGTTTTTCTTCACCCAACAGCTTTCCTGTCAGAATTCCTCTCCATTATACTTTCATCACAGATCTAATCCATGCTTTGAATATTATGAGATGTTTGTGATATAATCTCCTATTTGACAGGGCTTAGTATTTGAATTTTAATATTACTTTTTTAGTTGCTGGTACAAATGGCATTTTATCTACCTATTGTTTATTGAATAGTATAATTTCATAGTATTTTTCACAGAAGGATTCAGACAGTGAATTGCTTTTATATGATTTCCTTGAACTAATATGGTAACTACAAATGTCACAGGTTAAGTGCTCTGTTTATATTTATGCTTGCAAATGGTTTATGTGGTCCTTTTGGAGAGATTTCTGTGTGGGTTATAGAGGCATTCTTTCTGCTATGGCTTATTAATATCCATGCTAATAACAGTACTTTGCATGTAGTTGTTAATTTTCTGTTGGAAATTTCAGCTCTTTCCTGTGATGGTGGGGAATTACAGCTACCTCTACCTGAGAGCACCTTGATTGCTAATGACATATGATTCCACGGAGGGCATCATATACTTTTGTCCTTTGTATGCTTTCAATAGGAATAGAGTTCATAGAAAATGTATTACTTGCATCTTGAAGATAAACAACTTCATTGTTAATCAAATAGATTGAAATAATAAAACTTCATCCACCACTTACTCATTGGACAATTAAGTTTGCCAAAGTTTTCATACAATATGTTTAAAAGCTTCAGCTAAAAGTAGTTTGGGGACACAGCTCATTTTCCCTGCTAAATCTCTCAGAAGTGTGTTCCTTTTAAAAAATTGTTTTGCTTGCCTCATTGAGAACATTTTACATTATTTTTTTTCAAAATGCTCCCAAACTCAATCACTAACTTGATTTTTAAAAAGGACGTTGGCAGGCAAAAATAGACTTTCTGCCTGCTAAACTCTGAGCCAGGTGATTCCTGTGCTGTCTTTATTGGTTAGCATGAAAAATAAAGGATTTCAACAAGATTTTCTTACTTCATGAAAGGATGGATGTGGTTCACTTTGAATTTTGGGGAAACCTGCCCTTGGAAAGGAATGTATTTAGCTAAAAGCTTTGCATTATAAGCTTGATGTTATATTCAGAAATGAAAAGTACCATGGGTGGCTAAAGTCATTTATAGTGATAGAAAAATCCTAAGGACGACCTCAAATATCACTAAAAGAATCATTAAGAAATTTTGAAAAGAGAGTCCAAATTGAAGTTATCATCTACATGCCACTGTGAATTTGTGAAAGTCCATTTGCAGCACATTCTTTCTGCTAACACTTCAGATTCTCTGACCCTGGTGCTCTGTATTCTTAGCTGAAAATCTGGCTGTCAGCATCCTCTATGGGGATGCCTCCATCATTCTTGCTCTTTTTAGAATAGTGCCATGAGCCAAAGGTTTTCCAATCTGCTCATCTCTCTGCTTGATTTTACCTAGCAGTCTTTTTGGAAATGGAATGCCAAGAACACAAGCCTGTCTATACTGATGTACTTTTTTAAATGATTATTTTTCTTTATTTTTTGTGGTTTGTAAATAACACATTTATACTTCAAAGGGATTATTATTTTCAGAATACACTGGTTTCTAATTTTTTCTTTTAACAACATGTTATTTTTAACCACTCTCAAAGGAATACTTCCTCTATTATTAAAAAAAAAAATCTGTATAGTGATGGACTTGTGGTGAACATAATGTAGTCAACCAAAAACTGATCAAGAGAAAATTTTGGAAGAAATATGAAGCCTTCATTGCAGACAGTTTGCAAATCAGGACACACAACTTTCTAATGCACCATCTCCCCTCTGCTACAAGCCTCTCAACCCCCACTCTAGGGGAAGGGATGGTTTATGAGGGTGGAAATCACAAAGCAGGTAATAAAAGCCACAAAATGAAAACTTCGTTCTGAACTCATTGACGATTGAGTCCAAACCATGACTCGGTGCCCATTGCTCCCACTGGTACATGGCTGGGGCCTTTCCAGATTTTGAGTAGACATCTCAGGGGTTGGCCTGGCATGGTTGTCTGGCTCCATTGCATTTTGGGCCCCATTAATCTTACTGAGTCCATTTTAATAGTTACCTGCTTTCAGAAATCTCCACTCAGCATTTGGTGGTCATTAGTATATACAGATGTTAATTTATAAGGTTGTACATTAGTTACTTCAATTTAAAAAAAAAAGGTGGAAATGCTCTAGAGAATTATCAGGCAATGGAAATTCCTCTCTCCCAACTAACTACTAACCAGACCCAACTCTGCTCAACTTTTGCAACCAGGTACATTCAGATGCTATGGACTTAGATGGCAATTGCTCACTCATACCTTGCTCTTCAGGATGGTATAAAGACACTTTGAAGAAGCCCTAGTACTCTACCGAAAACAATCTCCAAACCATCTACCTAATCTAATGTGTTAATTAGTGTTGGGAATTTTACATGTAGTGTTAGAACCAGTTCTTTTAAAGTACATATTGAGCACCTGGCCATCACTATAAAGCTGAATCAGATGAATATATAGATACAGATACAGATATAGATATAGTTATATAGTTTTTTTAAAGATTTATTTATGCATATAAGAGCTGGGGTGTAGGCCAGAGGTGTGGGGGTGGTGAGAGGATTCACCAGAGACAGAGTGGAGAGCAGAACAGGCAGAGTAATTGAAATGGTAAGGGGAGCAGCAGGTGAGGCAGGAGAGGTCTGTTGTGCCACATGGGAAGCTCCCTGGCTGGGGATTGAACTCATGCTGCAGTGGCTGCGAATTGCTTCATAGTGCTTAGACTTAACCCCTAGTACCACCAGAGAGGTCCCAAGATGAACATATATTTAATTATTTAATGAAGAGCCTGAAGTTAAATAATTACACATAGGTACTTACTGGAATAATTTTATTATTAAAATCCTCAAAGCAATTGTAAATCAGACAATTCATTTTGTTAAAATTTGGTTAAATTGGAATAATAGAGTGTTCATTCTATATTTCAGAAAATGATAAAATACTCTCATTTTTTTCTTTATACAGCTCTTCCCCTTGCCTATTGTACTTTTAAATATCTTAGCCTGCAGAACTATTTAAAATTTTAGAAATGTAACATATGATTTATCACTTTGAGTTTAAAAGAAAGTAAAAATACAGGAGAAGCTAGAGCACATAACAAAATCAGAGTATTTTAGTGACTCCCAAATCTCCTCTGGTATTCATGACAGACTGTCTGGATTTTGTTTTTTGCTCTTGGTGTTTACAGTTGAATGGCATCCTTGGATTAACACAGCTACAACTATCTTGCAGAATGGGGAGTGGAAGCAGGGAGCATTAGAAAAATGTATCAATGCTGCCCTAAGGCAACATACCAATATGAATGGACTTTGAGGGGATTATGCTAAGGGAAATAAGTCAGAAGATGAAAGACAAATATTGTATAAATTCACTCATTTGTGGACTATGAAGAAAACAAAAGCAAAGCATCAGAGTCTGACCACAGAATTGTTGTTACTAGAGGCGGGGAAAAGAGGTAGGAAAGAGTAGAGGAAGCTGAGTGATTGCTAGTTGGTGGTGCCTGAAAACTTGGTGTGGATGTGGTGAGAACATGTAAAATTGGAACTCATACAGCAATGCTCCCTCAATTTAAAAAATACAATTATAAATACAAAAATGAACAAAACTATAAAGAAAAAGACATGCTAAAAAAAATACATAAATGCTCAGTTGTGAGCTTGTTCACTGGAAGGGGTGAGAGTTTTCCTCACTAGGATAACATTTAACAGTTTTTCCAACAGGCAGTGCATGTAAATCAATATCTGATGACAGTCACAGCACAAAGGAAGAAAAATATATGGGGTAGATTATTATCTGAACTTATATCTCTTTGCAGGAAGGGAATAAAGATTTAGCTGAATGGCCATGATTAAGCAGAACCATTGTTAACGTTGGTTGGATGGAAAAAAGAATTGCTTAAAACATTGTAAAGCTTGAGGCATTAAAGAAATCAGATTACTGTGCTTACAACCCCTCTTCCATTGCATCTGAATACACCCTCCACCATTTCCAAAACAGTTCAAAGGGTCTCTGAAGACCCTATCAGGTTGGCTGAAGAACTGAATGAAGTCCATATTTCAGGTCCAGTCCAGCCTTCCAGCATTGTGGTTCCAAGTGCTGCTGCAGACTCACATCTGGCCAGGAAATTAGGGGCAGGGTACGTGCTCGAGTAGCTTTTATCTAGTTATGCTTGTATTTATTGAATTTCCAGTCCTATTACTCATGGTCACCCTTGCTTCCTTCAAGTATTTGTTTCAAACAACACAACAAAACATTATAATTTCAAGGACCTTGAAGAGGAGTCAATTAAATTGCCCTAGTCCCCAGACACTACTATTGCAGAAAAAGAGCAATTCAATCTCTCAAAGCAATCCTCCAGCCACCCCAGAGATAAACATAGGAATTCACAAGTTTGTCTCTTCTAATATTTTAACTCCCTGATGTAAAGATCATGTCTCAAACACATCTGTAACCTCAAAATTAATTAGAAGAGCATGCCTGATTCAAAGCAGATCCAGTGAAAGTGTGAAGGAATAGTTACTGAATGAGTGAATGCAGGGAGTAAGTGAATAGTGAATGAGGAGAGAGAGAGTGAGTGTGTTGGGACAAGATAGTTACATTTACAATATCCCTTTTGGTAGACAGTATCTTCACCTAATTAGGATCAGGACAGAGAGTGTTAGTTGTCTGAGTCCAGGAAGGTAATACGAATATAAAATAGCTAGTTATAAAGTGGGAGCAAACTTTTGGTAAATCAAAAGGGAGTGGTGGAGTCTGTGGTACATACCATTGAAGGGCATTCTAAATCAAAATTATTATAATTTTATAAGTTATAAAACTGAAGGCTGGCTGCTTTGTCATGCTAAGAATTGACTCTAATCATAGATATCTGGGGTAACAGGGTGCTTCCCAGGATCCATGCTTCTAGAAGGATGCCTTTTACTGTCATTCTGTGTTTTGATCACTGATCTAAAGTAGGGAGGGCTTACAAGTTTCCCCCACTATCCAAAAGTAGAATGTTCCTAATTGGTATGATTTGATAGGTTAGTTTTGGGTCTTGGAATGTTATTACCATTATTTATATAGTAAAAAATCTTAGCATTCCCAGGCAAAATATAACATACCAAGTCATACCAAATAGGAACATTCTACTTTTGGATAAAATTCTACTGTTTGGAATAATGCATTTTCTAATTAATTTTATGTCTCCATCTTGTGCAGAAAGGAAATGGGGAAAGAAACTAGACCTGCATATTAGAAACATTTTATAATTAAAATTGTCAAAGATGTAGGAAAGAGAAGAAAATAAAGAAGCAAAGACAATGTACTTTCAATGACACCATCACCCAACTTCAAAAACTTAACAACACATGGCTACCTACCACCCACAGGGATATTTTAAAGCAAATTCTATACGCTATTTAACTGTACCCATAAATATTCCACATACATGTATATGCTTCTCTCTCTCTCTCTCTCTCTCTCTCTCTCTCTCTCTCTCTCTCTGTCCCTCTCTCTCTCTCTCTCTCTCTCTCTCTCTCTATATATATATATATATGCATGTGTATGTATTTATGTAAATATAAACAATGTTATTAGTGCATCTAATATCTACTAATTTCTACTATCATTAAAAGTCTAGTCCTTACCTGAGTTTCCCTGACTATTTTGGAGAGGTCTTCTAGAGTTCATTGTTTACCAGGATCCAAATAAGTTTCACACATTGCTTTTATTTGAATTGTCTCTTAAATACATTTTATTATATAGGCTATCCCTCTTATTTCTTTCAATTAATTTGCTGGAAAATGTTAAGTAATTTGTCTTAAAAATCTGGTCTGGATTCTTTTTTTTTATATTTATATCATTCCATTTAACAAATCTTTTTTGCCATTGCCGTTTTCTAACCTGACATTTAAATGATAAAGAACTGATCAAGTTCAGATTCCACTTTTAGATGAGCATTTCTTGAGGTGTTCAGAGCCAGTTCTTCCTATTGTGTGTTGTTATATTTGTTTATTGAACAATTTTCTATTTCACAAGGTCAAAGATATGAGTTCTTTATTTTTTATTTTATCTTCATGCTCATAACTACAATACAGAAAATAATAAACCATAATATGTTCTTACTGAGAGTGCTTAAAGTTGCCCCACTTGTCTGTAGTAAATAACATTAATGGAAATCTTAACACAAACAAAATAATTCTTTGAAAACTTGTTTATCACAATTAATGATTTCTTCTTGAAAATGGGTGCATCAATAACAAAAATAAATTACAAGTAAACTAAAGGAGAATGATATAAGAATTTTAAAATTTATCTTCACTTATGAAATAAAATTTCTAAGATTTGTATTTCATTGTCTAAATTGCATAGAAAATGACTAGACAACAGACACCAGTGTACTGTGAAGTTTGCATAAATTACACAAACCTTATAAACTCAAGATAACTAACTTTCTAAAGAAATTTCTTTGAAATATTAATTTTCTTTTGCTTATTGCTCTCAAATTTAAGATGGGCTGTTAATGAGGAGGGGGCTAAGTCAAAATTTTAAAAAGCATCCAGAACTGTGGGTCTGCTAGAATCCAAAAGCTGCTTAAGTCACCATTCCAGCTATGCAGTTCAGCCTTATCAATGCAGAGCCCAGATAGGCCAAGTCAATCAATCAACCATTGACACCACAAAGGCGCCTTTTAAGTTAAACGAGAGCAGGATGCTTAAATCTCCTAGGACATGAGTATGCATTGCGAGGCATGACCAGGAAAGCCTGGGGAGTCGCTGACTGATGTCTATCTCTACGTCCTAGAGAGTTTCAGCAAAATGCATTGTTTGACAAGACAGGCACCTAATGTGAAGGCCATGTTATCAACTTCAATATGTGGGCCATAAAACTATGGGCCATAAAACTATGGGCCATGAAACTATAAATTCAACTTTTGCAGATTCCTCTCCCCAATAGTTTAGATAAACACGCATCCTTCTGCCTAATTGTTTTCTCCTTATCCTCCTACCCTGAGAAACTGATTCTGTAAAAACTCTCCTAATTTTTGCTCCTTATCCCCTTACCCTGAGAACCTGATTCTGTAAAAAACTCTCACTAAATAAAAAGGCCAGGTTCTGCCTTCTTGGCAGCATTCTGCCATAACAGTTTGCTCCACGACTGCCGTGTATCAGTGTAGTGTTGCTCAACGCAACACAGAACCTTTTAACTAACACCTTAATTTCTTCAACACAAATAGAGTTCATTAAAGTCATCCAAGTGCACATTTTTTTTAATTCCATTGAAACATCTAAGTAATTGAATGCATAACAAAGTAGATTAGTTGTAAGTGTGTGGAGGGCAAGACAAGTTTTAATGCTTTTATCCCTTTCTTCTTTGCCTCTTCCCAACCATATGGGCTTATCTTATGGAAAGGTTTGGGGAGGGTCATGTTTGTTGGGTGTTTTAAAACCATATGTTGCAGGACAATTTTATCTAGCATCCCTCTGCTTCTTCTGTTACTTTTTTGGGTCCTTCTTCAGTTCTGTGAAAGGCCTGCTCCAGGGGTTAAAATCATAAGGAGTGAAGTCTTAGCCATTATTTTGCCTTGCTAAGAGGACAGAAAAGTGAAAATGAACCCCTTAAATATTTTTAATTGAGTTTTCATCTAAGGGAAAAAATATACTTCATAATGTTTAGAAATATCCAAATTAATCCAAGGCAACTACTACAAGCCACATTGCTAGTTTATCCTGGGTAAATGAAAGAATCAGAGACTACTATTTCACTTTAAATCACTAACCAACTCATTACAGGCCAAACTCTGTTGATAAGAACATTTTTAGCAGCTGATTTTGACAGAGTAAATTATTTTCCTAAGTAATTTTTCCTAAGTAATTATAGAATATGTACATGGATTAGCGGGTTAAAGTATAAATAATAGTTTGGTAATTCTGCCTTGGCAAAATATTCCTAACAAAATTATACTACTGGAAAACCAACACAAAACTATGGAGTTGCTAAAATTGATTCAGCATAGAGTTAATGAAACTAAGAAAAGTGGTGGTCCTTGTTTCTTTTATTTTAAAACATTTATTTTGATTTATTTATGTACATAAGAACAGGGGTATAGGGCAGAGGTACAGGGGGTGAGAGGATTCACCAGAGACAGAGTGGGGAGCAGAACAGGCAGATCTACTGAAATCTACTGCTGAGGGGAGCAGCAGGAAAGACAGGAGAGGTCTGCTGCACCATACGTGGGTTAGCTTCCTGGCCAGGGATCGAACTCAGAACACAGCAGTGATAGCACTGAGACTTAACCCCTAGGCCACTAGGGAATCCCGGTCAGTGTTTCCGTAAAATGTTTTTAAAATGTTATTTTGGTATGTAATTGGTTTAAATCTTATATTGAGAAGCTGAAATAGTCACAGGCTTTCTGACATTTGACAAAAGGAAAAGGAGACTTGCGACTACATTGATTACATGTAATTGGATTAGGTTGGACATGTTTATATATTTGTTTCTTCCATGTAAGTGATATGAAGTCTGGCATTTAGAGAGCAGGAAAGATTTCTGAGAATGACTACATCACCTGTGCCAGCTCACCTGCGGTCATGAAGTTGCAGAATCAGAGACCATCTAGCAATGCAGTGTCCTGCAGCACCCAGTAGAGGACAAAGCAAGATTAGAAATGATCAAGTCAGAACTGCCACATTCAAGGCAGGATTACCTTTCTCTCCATAGGAAATAGATAATAGGAAATCACTGTCATATTAAGTAACCATGTACAACAAAAAATGGAGAAAAAAGAAAAGAAAGATGGCAAACCTGAACTCCTCTCTCCATAAAACAGTAATGTGGTGGTATCACATCTCTTCCCCTGCCAGAGTCATTCATGTCAGAGAAAGCCAGTTAAAATAGAGGGTTATAAAGCAGTCTCATAATATCAATTACCTGTCAGTTAAATCCAAGTGGCTCTATCTATTTTTGCTACACTAAAAGGTAAAATAGGCACATTTATAATTATTGGTGATTACAAGAGCCTTTTCTCAACAATTGATAGAATAACTGGCAGAAAGATATAAAAAAGAATAGCACAATCAACCACTAGGATCTAATTGACATTTGTAGTACATAATTCAATAATAAGATTACACACATTTAAGGCTTCTAGAAAACATACTAACATAGGTCCACAATCTGCTAAATAAAATGTAAAAGAATCAAAATCATAAAGACTGAGTTCTCTGATGACTAAAGAAACAAAAAATCAATATCAAGTGAGTAATAGGAAAATCTCCAATCACTTCAGAAACTAAATTATACACTTTTAAATAATCAATGGATTAAAGAAGGCATGTCAAAGGGAATTAAAAAAAACATGAAACTAAATGAAAATGTTTACATAAGATATTAAAATTTGGGTCACACTGATAAGCAAAGTTGAGAGGGAAATTTATAACACTAAATAAATTCATTAGAAAAGAAAGTTTCATCAACGATCCCAGCTCTCCACTCAGCAACCTAGGAAAAGAAGAGCAAAATAAACTCAAAACAAGCAGCATAAATATAATTCAAGAAATCAATGATAACAAGAAAAAAGTTGGAATCGATGAAACAAAGAACTGACTCTTCAAAAAGATCAATATCATTAGCAAACCTCTAGCAGGACTGCTAGAGAAGACACAAATCTCTACTATCAGAAATGAATCAGGGAATATCACTGTAGACTTTGCAGACATTAGAAGGATATTAAAGGAATTCAACAAGCAACCCCACACACATATTTTACAACTCAGGCAAAATGGATCAATTTGTTGAAAAAAACAAATCATCACACTTACTCAACAGAAATAATTTGGGTAGCCCAATAGTTATTAAGGAAATTTTATTTTTAAAAACTCTTACAAAAAAGAAATCTTCTGGTTCAGATGGTTTCAGTAGAAAATTCTACCACACATGCATAAAAATTAATACCACTTCTACGAAATCTTGTCCACAAGAGAGGATGGAACACATGTCATTTTATGAAGCTAGTATTACCCTGACACCAACCCAAATTGCAACAAGGAAACTACAAATTAATATGCTTCATTAATATAGATGCAAACACCTTTAAATATATTAGCAAATAGAATTTAGAATATATATGCAAATTATACATGATCAATGATAGTGTTCATTGAAATGATGCAAACTAGTTCAATATTCAAAAATCAATCAATGCAATCAATCATGTTGACAGACTATAAAAGGTAAGTTTCATTATAGTATCACATGATAATTTGAAAAAATTCAACATTCATTCATAATAAAAAAATTTCAGAAAAATAAAAATAACATTTTTAACTTGATAAAAATATGTCTACAAAAATCTATGCTAACATATGCATGATAACAAAAGACTGGTGCCTTTTTGTTGGGAAAAAGTGAAGTATATAGCGCTCAGCAGTTTTATTCAACAAAGTGCTAGATATTTTTGTCAATGCAATATGAAAAGAAAATAAATAAATGAATCACATATTAGAAAAGAAAAAATTAAACCTCTTATTTTGAGAAACATATGCATAAGAGACAAATAAACTATGACAATGTATATTAGACTGAGCTTTCTCTTTGATCTCATCTTTCATTTGTGGAAAATTATCATCTATCTCATTGGTTTTTGCTTCTCAAGCATTTTTTCTACTCTTTTATTTCAGTGCCCATACCGCTTTTAAATGTCGGAAAGTAGCTCATTTTATCTCATTGTTTATCCAGATACATCCCAGTCAACTCGTTAATTCTGTTTTACATTATTTTTTTATTTTTTGGCATGAAATCTAGAGTTTCTCTTGGTTATTATGTCTTGTTTTTCATTTCAATGACTAAATTTTCATTGCGAAATTTTCTCTTTATTTTCATATCTACAAGTACTTATTCAACTTCCACTCATTGTTTTCTTTTCTTTGCTATCTTTTTAGTTTCTGGCACATAGTGGGAAAAAGCTTAGTTTCTGAACCCAGATTGCATGGGTTCAGATTTGAGCTACACCACTTATTAGTAATGTCATGCAAATCACTCACACTTCCCTTATCTTGATCTCTTCATTTGCAAAATAGGGATTTTCCTCTTAAGGTTAATTATTATTTTTTAATATGCAATCTCTGAGAAAAATGTTTGGCACCTAATGGTCTACATATAAGTATTGGCAGTATTATTCTTTTAAATTATTGTTCTTTCTTAATTTGTCTCTCTAAAAGATGTTTTGTTTTAGTGTGCCCCAATGATCATGAAGCAGAGAAGCGGTCAGCCAAAGGCCTTTATTAATACTCAGCCATACCTGTGGCCGGCTCGAAGCACCACCCGCAGAACTCAGTGGTCAGGACTACAACAGCAGCCGGCTAGAAGCCCCAACCACAGAAGTGCAGCCCCAAAGCAGGGGTCAGTAAGGGTTTTATACCTGCCCCCTCCGCCTTCTCACGGTATGGCTACTAATTCCATAAAAGACAAGCAAGCTATTACAGAAGCAGAGCAAAGCGGTTAAGACTTGTAACCAGAAACTAAGTCTTATCTGGAGCTGGGGAGGTGTTTTCTTTAAAGAGAGCAACCTTGCATAAACGGCTGGGCGGAAGGCATGTCTTTCCTCTTGCTGACCCAGGCTGCCTTGAATTGGGGGTGAGGGTTTGCACTATCCCATTCACTATAACAGTTTAAATTTTCTGACATTCCTCACATTTTAATTTTAAATTTTGGCCAGACAAAACAATGCCCTTCGTTTTTGTTGCTATGGCTTGCTTTTTTTTTTTTTTCATTTATATAGTTGGGAACTTTCATTTGAAGTCTTATTTTGAGTAGGATGTCTTCTTGTATCATTTTTCCCTCTTCTTCCTTGCATTCCTTATGTCTCATTTCACCATTATTCTGAAATCTGTCCTTATTTCGAGCTGCTTTTTTTCTATATCGCATATAGTTGACAAGAAATATAGAGTGACAAGCTGAAATAATTCTGTTCCATCTTTCCTCCAGCTTAGCTACAAGTTAAAAAAAAATCAGTTTTACTGATGACGCTTTTTTCCACATTCAGCTCCCCCCTCCCACCCCTCACCCTATTTCCAGAGCCAAGCATTTTCATTTACTAGAAGAAAACTCTTAGCTCCAAGTTCAGCTGTCAAGCCCATCATTCTTTACTTCTCTTAGAGACTTGGAAAGGAAGTTCCTGGAGGCTGTTTGACTTGTTTGCTTGTTGGAAGAATAGTTAAGGAGGTTTATGGTTGTTTAATTATTAAAGAAATGTGGGCACAGAACCACAGAAATGGAACTCTCATTTTAGGCACATACCCCCATGTACCTCAGCAAAGTGTGTCAACACCTAGACAGAAAAACAGAGACAGAAAAATTATAGTCAGAAAAAGAGAGTAAGAAAAAAGCATTTTTTCTTTGTTTGCTATAAAACAAACATCTTTTTTTGTAAGTCTTTTCTATGAAATACAAACCATGATAAAAGAATTATTGACTTTCACAATATAGTTCTAGCTTTCATATTACGTTAGTACAGTCTTTTTTTTCAACCCACTTAAAGAATACATGTACCATGTCCCTGGTGTCTAATATAGCACATTATTGCTCAACAATGGAAGCCACACACCTGGAATTTTGGTACAGTTAATATTGGTATCAGAACACTATTTTCCTCTTCAAATTAAGCAAAACATTTCTTTAGCCACCTTGAAAATACATGTGATAATCATGAAAAAAAGATGCATCATTTAAAAGGAAAATTTTAATTGACTTTTTATTTACAAAAATGTTGCGTCGGGCAATACCAACCAATGGGAGTTGTGGAACAGGCTACATAATGCAGGATGCTACTGAAGAGCAAGATCCTGGCCTTTTTATTGAAAGACTAATCATACAGCATCAGTTGTAAGGGGAAGGAGGACAAAAAGGGGGAGGGGTGAAACTAGAAAATGTGCTGTCATCTATAGTATCAGGGCATGGGTCTGCCCTCCAGGCGCTTCTCATCGGCTTGATGACTCGGTATTGTCATTGAGATCAAGCCCTAGATCCCCAGCCAAGGTTTCAGTCTTATCAACAAGGCATTCCACAGATCAGCTTCTGGGGTCCCTTGTCATACATCGGTCCTCGACCCCCCCCAAGGCATTCCTGGTCTTACCTTGCGGTGTATAAGTTGGGAATATGTTTTAAGCATCTGTCATCAGCCCCCGGGTATTCCTGGTCATACCTCGTGAAGCATAGCCTTCCCAGAGTGATCTAGTTTACTGCTCTCAATTGATTTGAAAGGTACCTTGTAAGGTTTGGCTATAACTGATTGACTGGGCAATACTGACCTTGTATAGAAATGCAGAACTGCAGGTAACAAGAATGGTGGCCAAACAGACCACTAAAGATTCGCAGACCCACACAAAAAGAAATTAGGGCCTCCCTGGTGGCCTAGGGTTAAGTCTCAGTGCTCTTACAACTATGGCCTGAGTTCGATCCCCAACCAGGGAACTAACCCCCCCCCGACACACACACACACACACACACACACACACACACACACACACACACACACGGTGCAGCAGATCTCTCCTGTCTCACCTGCTGCTTCCCTAAGCAGTGTATTTCAGTAGATTCACCTGTTCTGCTCCCCACTTTGTCTCTGGTGAATCCTCTGGCCTACAACCCACTTCTTCTATGCCAACAATGAAAAATAAATTATTTTAACTGATTTCTACCTTGTTTATATAAATCTTAGGCCATCTCTTTTGCATTAGTGAAAGATTTTTAGTTCTAATTAAAAAGGACAAAAATTAATTTCATTATCATAGCTACTACAAAGCAAACATAATCTCCCATTAAGACACAGGAACAACTTGAGCAATTCCATTTTTAGATGATTGCCACCTCTAGTTCCCAACAGCTCTGAACATTAGCTTTATATTATAATTGACTTCCATTGCTTCTGGCCAAGCAGGCCCTGATGAATGAAATCTGAAGATGCTCAGTGGTACAGATTGTTTGGAATATTGCCGTCTTGCTGTTATTCTCTGAAGTTGGGCACAAACTGCAGTGGTTCCTTTCCTTTACAGTCACTGCTTTGCCTAGAGAACGACTTTTGTGAAAACACTGCCGTTAAGATGCTGGCTTTGAGCAACAGTCCCTGTTCATTCTGAGAAGGACCTACGTATTCTTCAATTGGTCTGAAAAATATTCATGTATGTTGAGCAACTCATAAGCGTGATATCTAAGCTACAATACTCAATGTAATTATTCCTTGCCAGATATATGAATTGAGAGAAGGACGGATGACAGCCTCTTATTAGTGCTGGGATACAATGAAATCTCAATCTTTTGAATTGATTTCTATTGGAAAGGAACACGATATACTTCTCAGTCATTCTCTAAAGATTAAGAACCTAATCTTAATGGTAGCTTGCAATCAGAAAAAGTTGCATTTTTTTCAAAGACCTACTTCTGAAGACACTTATGAGTAAACTTTGGTGTTCCTTCTGGCAGAAATCAGAATCAGGAATCAGAAAATAGGCAGTTTTCCATGCCAATCAATCATCTCAGACATGTTCTCTTATCCATGTGGGCAAGAGAAAGAACAAAGATGAGGCAAGTTACCTCTTAGTTTCCTTACAGCAGAAATGACTTACTACTTCCACTCACAGGTCATGCTTCAAGTGAGCCAGGAGAACACAGTGGATTCAGGCTGACTGGAATTGTATCTGGATAGAGGATACAGGTGTATTAGAAAGATATTGCCATCCTTTGATCTACTGATTCTTTGCATTCACTCTTTTGTTCTAGATCACAGTTTTCCTCACTCAATAGAAGAAAAGACACTCCAAATATCTAGAAGTGACACGTCACTTGAAGCAACCCTATAGTCATGTGCCTGCCGTCCCAGCCATGTGACAACAGAGCATGGACACGTGGTGCTAACGCTGCTGGAGATGAATATCCTATTTCTGCTCTCTTGTCCTTTCTTGATTTTTCAGCCTCTGTACAAAACAAACATGCGGGGAGGGGAATAGCCTAAATATAGAGTGAAATATTAGTTCTTAAAGTGAAATTTAGAATGCTGGTGCCGTTTTTTTCCTTTCTAATCCCTTCTGCTCTGCTCCCCTTTGCCCTAGTCATAAAACATTCCCACAGTCTATGAGTATAACTTTGTTGTATATTTGTCCCCCATAACCTTAGTGTGTTTGTTTAAAAGATCAACAAATGAGTAAGAATAAGAAGTGGCAAAGAAAAGAAAGCAGGACCCGGAAAAATACTCATTTTTATCTCCTTGTGAAGAAGCAATATTGGAGAAAAGACCTCTGCTGAGAAATAATGATCTGTATTTTATTTGGGGCAATTTAACTCTATCCTTCCCCTCCTTTAGACCAACATTTTTTCTATCATTTCCCCTTTTATCTCTTCTATTTTTTCCCAAATAAATATATAAATTTATTTGTAAAGTATGTTTCCTCTAAAGGCAAATATCAAACAAAAGTCATAAGATTTTGGCAATATTGAGAAAATTGAAAAGAATATCATTGGTAACCCATCTATGTATCTCAAAGTTATGTCACACATTATCCAGTTCTCCATTTTAAAACTATATGGCCCAGAATGAACTGTTCTAACAATCACCAAAGTATATTCTGGTAGTCAGAGTAACATAAGCATATTTCAAACTTGTGTTTACAAATGGGGATGTTCTAAGTCAATTTTAGCAATACTTACAAAATACTCTTTTCCTCTACACTCCTACTACTCAATCTCTCTTCCCCTATACTTTCTTTTCTTAAAGATAATTAAATACCCAATTCAACCTCATTATTTAATCCTTATATTTTCATTCCAACTTTCTAAGGAGTCTTATCTCATTCTCTGATGCAAACAATCCTTAGCATAAATGTCTAAAACTATAGGGAAAAAAATAGAACTTTATTTAGAATATAGGTGAAGTTTGCAGGACATCTGAGAAAGGAAAGACAAAATTATCACCATATGCAAAAAAGGTTTGGATTGCTCAGTCACTCTGTCACTTGAATGTGAGTTACCATTGAGCTAGAACTTATTTGTTCACTGCTGAATCCCTGTTGCAAAACAAGTAGGAGATAAAAATTTGCTGAAAAAAATGAATGAATTCATCCATCTAGCCATCCACTCATTAATTAATGTCTTTGGACCTTAACTTTTATTTGGTGATATAGATAATATAGTAACTTTAATTTCATACAAAAATGTTTGACTCTGGATGACCTAAAAAGCATATCCTGACAATGCTTGAAATAGAAAGACCAGTTCTTTCCACTGATGAGGGGCAAAGGAGAGAGGCAGGTAAAATAAATAGGAGAGCAATCTTGGCTTCAAAACAAGGACATTTGGTCTCTCAGAGTCACGAGACATCTTCCAATGGTATAGTTAGCCCTGGGTGCAGAGTAATGCAGGACCTATGGAGAACAGGGAAAAGAATATGTCCGATGACTTCCTCACAAATCCAAGTTAAATCGTCCACACTTTCTGGTTGAGTCACCTGACCCCTCCACGGAACTGACAGAGAAAAGACGGTTCCCAAAACCCAACTGAGCCAGTGTGCGAGGTGGTGATTACTCTTGTCTAGTGGGCACTGCATGGGTACCAGCAGAGACAACCTGGTCCCAGATCTTGAGCAAAATACAAGCAATTTCTCAAACTCCTCCATTCAGAAAACTGGGCAAGTGAGCATATAGAGGAGGAGCATAAACTCAGGTTGCTACAGCTAGTAATCTAAATCTTGGTGCATCCATGTGTCCTGAAAGGTATAAGTAGTTGGAATGGAACTTAAACCTTATGTATTTTGATTGCATAGCTACCTTCTTACACATGATCATATATTTCTAGTTTTTAGGTGCATAAATTTTAGTCTAGAGAACTGTGCAGAAAGGAGGGAAAGTTATAATTGAAATCTTATTAAATACACACACGTGCACACACACAGAGAAAGTATCTTTTGTGTTTTGCGTTTCCTCAGAAGTTCTTCTCAGGTTCATTAATTAGTAATATTTTTTCAGCCAAATAATTAAAGTTTAGTCTTAATATTGTGTTCATTCGTTTTTATCAGCTTAACATATCAGAACGCTTTCTATTTAGACACATTTTACTGCTGAAAAATGTTTAGTGAAGAATAGATAC
This sequence comes from Scalopus aquaticus, assembly GCA_004024925.1. Taxonomy (NCBI): domain Eukaryota; kingdom Metazoa; phylum Chordata; class Mammalia; order Eulipotyphla; family Talpidae; genus Scalopus; species Scalopus aquaticus. The sequence goes on from PVIJ01006718.1 coordinate 47,789, forward strand.
ATAAAGGCCATCACATTAGTTCTTTACTAACTTAAATCATCTGTGTAAAATAACTGGCATTTTGGCATAAATATAAAACTTCTCTGTTCAGTCAGTTATCGGAATTTTTGAGGAATCAGAAGATACCCAGAGTTACTAGCTAATTTTCACTCCTTCAAGTTTTGATTATAGCATTAACATACAATAGGGTCCAATTTGGGAATTATAATGCACATGGGACACGTGCAGAATAGGGTCTCTGATACCTGTGGAAGGGGTTGGAGGTGATTATTGCAGGTACCCCACACGTTGTCAAGAGAAAAATCAACATAAGACTTCAAAAGTGATGTTAAAGAATCCACAGCCAGATGAAATCCACAAATGATAAATGATAAAAAATCCATAACCAGAAAACTACTTCAAAGTTCTTTTCTTACACATCAAAACTGTGTTCAGCCAATGATACTTACTCTATTATATAACAGGAGCTCATCCTGTCAGACGACTAGCTATAATCCACTAAAATCCAAAGTCTCTTTACGATGTGGTACCAGACAATATACAGTTGCCAGGAGGAAACACTCCTTGCCCTTGCTCTGTGCAGATACTTATAGAGTTACTGTATCATTTTTGATGCTAATATGGGACAACAAAAGAGAATTCTCCAGTCTTTTCCTCTCCCAGTCTCTTTCTCCTCATCATCTCCGAAATTTCACTTTTACTTGATAATTTTTACATCCAAAGTTTTACTTTTTCTTAAAGTTTTATAATTTTAGTTTTGATACCTAGATCTATGAAATACTTTGAGTTAACTTTCATTAATCGTGAGAGGTAATAAGTAAATATCAATTTTTTCAGTACCATTTATTAAAAAGAATGTTTTTCTCCATGTGCCAAAATTACATTAACACATGTGTATAAAATAAACTGACCACATTGTGTGTAGTCTATTTCTAAACTTAAAGTTCTGTTCTATTAATCAGTATCCTTATGCAAATACACTGTCCCTTTGAAATCAATGTAAATCCTCTGTCCTTTGCCTTTTAAGAGCTGTGTTTGATTAAGCGTGGTCCTTTGCCTTTGCCATATAAATTCTAGAAATGGCTAGTGAAGTTCTAAAACAGCAAAAATCAAACAAACAAAAAACCTTATTAGCAGCTCTAAGTTTGCATTCGATGTTGCAGTTTCATCTTCTCAGCTAAGTACAACTGAAACTATTGAACCTAACACAAAAGATATTATAAAAATGACTTTAAAAGGTAGAAAGGAGAAACATATTAGCTATGGCCTCAGGACCTCAGGACAACACAACAGTGTGTGTCCTACACTTTTCATTTCGCCTCCCATATGTCCCAGAGAATGGGCTGGAGAGGCCTGCAACCCTCCACATACTTAGAAAAAAACTGGCAATAGAAAAAGCTTGATCTCTTTCTGTAGCTAAAGGATCCAGGAAGGAATAGCCTACCAGGCTACTGACAAAGGACCACAATTCTGACAAAAAGCACCTAATCCCGGCCAAACACCACAGACGGCACCCCTTCCTCCTCTTGCAGGATCAAGAGACCACACAGGCAGCCTGGCCTCTAGCGGCAGGCAGGCGCCCGCTGCCCGAGAGGAGAAGCGAAGCGCCCACTCTCTACCTGGCAAGAGGAAGTGGCCTGAGGAGACATTTTGCTCCCTCAGCTGCCAGTAGAGACTGAGTAGTGCCTGTATTTTCAGCCACACCTGGTGGCGGCAGATGGCTTGAGGCACTTGCTTTTCTAGTCAGTAGCATCAGCAGAGACTGATGATTCCCTCTTAAATCTTGTTACTTGCTACCGCCTCTCTAGTGGTAGAGAAGCGCCTTTCACACACACTGTATGTTCAGAGTCCAAGCTAGGAGGATGATGCCCTTTTAACTGCCTCTGTGAGATGGAAGGTAGACTCATCTCTCAAGCACAACTTTTGCAGACACCCCTAATTCAGAGGTCAGCAAGGAAGTGAAGCTGCCTTTCTCTGACTGGGATGCAGACGTATTCAGGTCCCACTCACGTTCCTCACGGGGCAGTGTGGTAGTCTGAATGACTAGTTGATTGTGCTTATATGGAGCAAAGTCTTGGTTTTCTCAAAAGTCAGATGAAATTACATTGGACAAAGAATAAGTGGATAGTGCTGTTCTGGTAAGTTAGCTAGCAGTCTGTCTGTAGAGTATAGAGGGGGAAAACACATAAAAGTACACCCAATAATACTGGAAAAATCAAATAACAGAATAAGGCTTATATAGATAAATGTCTATATTCTCTATTAAATTTTCCAATAATACTTTTAGGTTGCATGCATATATACCATTTCGAAGACTATCTCATATGTGCCTCTAATGATGTAAAATAGTTATCATCCCAAATGACAGGAATATCTTCTAAGCATAGTATTTTTGATAAATTCCTCGTTTCCATCTTGCAATTGTAATTATAATCATCCTAGAGTGAGTGAATTCTAATTTAAAAATCTTTCCTGGCATTTTCTCAAAATTATATCATTAAATAAATCCACACTCCTTATACTGACCTTTTTGATACTGGATATTAATGAGAAGGAAAATTTAGGACACTTAATAAAATTCATCTCAGATTGTAATAATCCCCCAATCAGACAGTGGCAAGGCACTTACAAAGACAGGCCTTTACAAGTCCCATAATTTAGAAATCTAGCTAACATTTGAAGGGTTTAATGCTGCAATTAATAACTAGTTTGAAAGGATAGTTACAGATTTAATATTGATTTCAAGATGAAACTCCAAAAGAAGTTTAAACATTTCTAGTGTCCATAAAAGTTATCTTTTTTGCTTTATAACTTGCATTTTGAAAATATGGGAAAACCTTAGAAAAAGATATGTCATAGTGATGATAAAATATCATTCATACAAATTATTATGTCATGATAATGAATTGTTACAGAAAATAATCCTTATTTCTACTTAGTAGTTTTTAATCAACTAAAAGGGAAATAAATATTCCTTGCAAACACATTTTTTGAGTATTCAAACAAAATATAAAGGCAAATTAGGTAAAAAAAAAAAAGTTAATAATTTTGAAAGACCCTTAAGTGGTTCATTTAGTTCTTGAAATTTAACCTATAGCCATTCAGCAGATATTTTTCTTCACTGAACATCTAATAATTTGATCAGTAAAATATTAAATGATTATTTAATCCTTGTATTATTCTAAATTTTAATAATCACCACATATTATTAAGTTTATGTTTCCCCCTGAGTGTGGTTGTCCTAAGAACTTTAGCAGAAAAAAATTTTTTTTGAAACTTATTTGGAAGGTACATTAAGAAAAATATCACCTAGCTGCTCATTTCTAAGAATTTACTTTAAGCACTAAAGTGAACATGGACAAAACTGAATTCTACTCTTTGAAAGGGGTGCCTGAAATTATGATGCCATCAAGTGAAGAAGAAGTGGGGTAGTTTCCATCCCACCACTCACAACATACTTTATTTTTTAGCTTATCATGACCTGAGATGAGAACCCGAATAGGTAAAGACTGTGAATTTTCTTCTACTTTGTACTTGTAAGCCTTCTTATTTAAAGGAGTAATTGGAAAATACCTGCTATAGACTGAATTTTGCTCCACCACCCCCTACTCGCTGCCTTCATTCATGCATTAAAGTATTAAAGTACTAACCCCAAAGTGGCAGTATTTGTAGATGGCGCCTTTGGGAAATAATTACTTTTAGGTGAGGGCTTGAGAGTGAGGCCCCCACGACAGGATGGGTGCCTTATGTGAAGAGACAGCAGAGGGAGCAGAGGGAGCGTGCTTGCTCCCTGCCACGTGGGGACACGCCTCCCCCTCCAGAACCAATCATCCCATCACCCTGATCTGGACTTTCAGCCTCCAGAACTGCGAGTTAATAAATAAATTTCTATTGTTTAAGTCATTCAATGTGTTTTGGCAACCTTAGATAAGTTAACTGTATAACAAAGTGTTTAGCCATGTTAATTTAGCCTGATGGGTAAGTGCCCCTCTCTGCTTGCTATTTTAGCTGTTCTGTCTATATCCGTCCTCCCTAGGTTTTCCTCTCTGCTCACCTATGACATTATCAAACATTGCTGAATTTCTTCTGTTGAACGTCCTCCACTTTTGTAAAATCACTTGATGATTGCTGAAAAGATTGCAGCCAATGACAGATTGATCCCTTTACACTAGGGAGTTCCCTGTATGCTACAAAGCAACCTGCCCAAATCACTCAGTAGGTGAAGTGAGAGGATAGGGGGAAGTAAGGATGACTATAAGCAATGAAAGAAAAAGACATAGAGGGGGAGTGCGGAGGGAGAGGGAGAGCGAGAGAGAGGGAACTCAGGGAAAATAGAAGAAAATTAGCAAGAATGTGAATGATTTCCATTCTTTTCACTCCAAGAGCCAAGGCAACCACGAATTTGATCAGTGCCAGGTAGGACTGAATGTCTCAGTCAAAAGGTCTTGTGTATACTCTACTTCCAGTTAACCTATTGCAGGGTGAATTTATAGAGGGAAACTACATGCACAGTAATATAGAGTGCCTATAGAAAGGACCACACATGGTATCAGTACTCAAGTCTGGGGAAATATTTGAGGAATTTAGGAATGATGTGCTTCTGTATGCAAAATGACATTACAAAGGGAAATGTCATGACTAATGCATGCAAAAGATAACTTGATTTTGATGCATAACAGGGTTTCTGGGTATTCTTCCATGGACTTTGTTTAGAGTCAGTACTAAATAAGTTAGGCAGTCACAGAGCATCCTCTCTTCACTTGGTCTTTTCCAGCATCATTCCTGGGTTCCTGGGGAGAAAGCCCCAGAAAGCAGAATGTTAGAGATCACTAAGCGATTCACACTAGTGCCCTGCGTAAGTGTAGAGTAACGCAGGTCACCTTCGGTGCGGTTTCATTATCCAGACACTGTGGGACTTACTACTCCATCCCTCTCTTTGATATTTTTAATACCTGAAAGAACAGAGTTTGCAGGCTACTTTGTTCTACTATGTAACTTAAAAGTTTGTTTCATCAGTGAACTAAGGCTATTAGGAAACTTTATTCAGAAGCACTGAGCACTATATTGGACTGTTGACTTAAAAGTACTGAGCTTCAATTGCTGATCCATAAAGAAAAAAGCAATCTCTAACAGGAGCGACGGTAGCATGGGGAGTTCATGTACTATCTGTCTAGATTACTCACAGTATTGCATTTCCGTCATTCAGAAATGAAAGTATTCTGTATGTTAATAAAGAACCATTCAGGGCCTCCCTGGTGGCGCAGCGTTTGAGCGCTGCTCTGTGGAGCTGTCTGCAGCCCCGCGATGCGGGTTTGAAGCCCAGCCAGGGAGAATCCCACATGGTGCAGCAGACCTCTCCTGCCTCGCCCACTGCTCCCCTCAGCAGTGTATTTCTGATCTGCCTGTTCTGCTCCCCGCTCTGTCTCTGGTGAACCCTCTCGCCACCCCACGCCTCTGGCCTGTACCCCAGCTTGTATGTATAAATAAATAAATCTTTTAAAAAAAAAGAACCATTCAACCTGGAATGGTCTGGACCCAAGGCATACCTTCCTACTGTTTTCCTTTAATAGTTTCTTGATACTGATTTGGGGTTCAACCCAACCTTACTGACTCACAACTCTATTTTTAAAATGACAATTATTGCAAAGATCAAAATTCTTAAGAATTCCTATAGTTACTTGGTTTTCCTCATCACTCATTTCATTATCAACTTTCACATCTATAACACTGTTAGTTGAGTCCATTTTAGAGTGTTTTCTTCCAAGTTTTCCTTTCTGAGGATATGAAGATAGGTGACTAAAGCTGTGGTTTCCCCTTCCTGCACTATTAAAGCAATATGTTCTTGCCTGGGCACGAGCTGGTCAGACAGTCTTTGCTTTCTGCCTGGGCTTGATGTGCTTCTGCAAGTGAAGCCAAAACATCTTTTAATCATATAGCATCCAGTTGCTTCAAACCTTACTAAATTCTTACTGTTTTTCATTGAAATTCAAGTGTTTTCACCTTCCATGTAACATGACTGCATTTTAAATATATTAATGAAAAGTGAAAAACTAATGAAATGCCAAACAACCATCAGGATGCAAAATTTTTCATAAATTTCAAATTTCCCAAATGGCTATTACTCAGCTCCCATATGTGGAGAGTGCTAATTCAATTAGCCATAAATTAGTGGAACATTGATACAGAAATTTGCTTAGAAAGATGAATGCTATGATGGTACATCTTGAAGCATTTATTTATTAAGCTATTGCTGAGCTGTAACCACTGAGCATAAATGACTATGCCATTAAGAATAAGGCAACTTTCATTAGTGGCTGCAGTGCTTGGGGAGATCATTGAAAATACAGTGGTATCTTCCTAGATTATTCATAGTACGACGTTATCATCCCAGAGAGAGCAATCTGTGAGCTAACCAAGAACTATTTGGCCACCTAGACCTGTTCTTTTCCATGTTATGTTTCCCTACTCTGTTTGTTGCTCTTGGTAATTTTTCATATATTTACTCAAGATACAGAAGCGCGTATGTTACAGAGCAAAGACAACCGCAGCCTGGGTGTCATTCCTGAGCCAAGGATGTTCTACGGGAGTCTTCCCTATGTCATTTAGAGTGTAACAATTTAAGTGGAAAAAAAGGTCACCAACTGATTTTCAAGGTTTCATTAACTGCTGCTTTCTAGGGAGTTCGGGGCACCATCCAGCAGCAGTTAATGTGTGCTCTGGAAAAGTGACTCTGTGTGTTTGCCATCCTTTTTTCTCTTTCCAGATGGGGATTTCTCACATATATCTTATTCTATCACCACAAGTGTTTTGGAGGTCCATAATCTGACTCTCAGAGCATGTAACTTGACCTTTTGCTGGAATTAAGTTCCATGATGGCAGGGATATCTGTCCTTTTTCAAATTTTTCTCTCTAATATAACCCCGAGGACCTAGAGCAGTGCTTAATATATAGTAGGTGTTCAACAAACACTTGTTTAATAAATTAACAAATGATGAAAAAGACTAAAACTCACGAGGAGATTTAAGACTTCAAGGTAGATATAGCAGCCACATTAGACTTTGAAGGGGTCCTCTCTAATGGAAGACACTCACAGATATAGAAGAATAGATACTGAGCTGCCTTCTCACCTTTGCTAAGTGCCTACCTAAACACACACCATCCCAGAGTCCCTTGAAGGGGGGAATAAGATGATGAAGAGTGGTTCCTTTTTTTTTTTCCAGATTTATTTTTGCATACAAGCTGGGGTGCAGGTCAGAGGTGTGGGGCAGTGAGAGGGTTCACCAGAGACAGAGTGGGGAGCAGAACAGGCAGATGGACCAAAATATACTGCTGAGGGGAGCAGCGGGCGAGGCAGGAGGGGTCTGCTGCGCCATGTGGGACTCTCTCCAGCCAGGTGTGGAACTTGCACCAAAGCTGCCAGCAGCTCCACAACGCTGCACTTAACCTGTTGAGCCACCACGGAGACCCCCAAGTGGTCCCTTCCTTTCTATCTTTAATTGGAACTGAGTTTTTGGGTATAAGCCTCTAACTTAAAATGCTGAGCGGTGGAATATGTATATGGTTAGCTTTAGTAAATACTGTCAGTTTTCCAAAGTGTTAAACAATTTTACCAAACAAGTATAAGAGTTTTAGTTGTTCCATATTCCTATTAGCACTTGATATTTTTGACTTCTCTTTTTAAAAAATTTTCTAGCCATTCAGGTGGATCGACAATGCTATATAGTACTACAGTTTTAATTTGTACTTTATCACAAAAGAGACTGATAGGGCTGCTATGTTGACTATCACCTTTTTTCATTACTTCCAAAAATATTTTGAAGTTGCTTTTCTACGGAATTTTCTTTTCTTTTTCCTTATTGGTTTATAGTGTTTTTAAATATATTCTGGATGCAAATCCTTTATGAGATACATACATTGTGGTTATCATCTATCATTTTGTGGCCTCCTTTTCATTCTCTTAATGCCTTTCAGTGAAGATGTTTTTTATTCTAATAAGCTAAACTATGAAGCAGGGACAATAACCTATGTTTTCTGTTGAAAGATAAGCATGGCTTGTTGAGACTCACTAGGGCCTGAGTGAAATAGCGTTCAAGGTCATCCGCCATCCTTAATTCTGATTTCATGCTTACAGCTACTTAATTTCCAGTTCTAGTTGTGGTTTTACTGGGTATAATTTTTTCATTGATTTTTTATTTAATTCTGTGTGATCAGAAGTTATTCTTTATATGCTTCCAACCCTTTTCAATTTTTTGAGACTTGTTTTAACCCCCATCGTGTTATCATTCCTGATAAACAGACAATGAATAGTTGATGGAATATTGGATATAACCTTATTTTGCTGATTACAATAATTGCTTAATAGAAGTTGACATTTTGAACTTATTAGTAAAGCCTTAATAATATTTATAAGTAGTCATAATCTACTAATTTCTTTATAATTTCATTTTCATTTGATTTCATTTTTAAAGACATGTTTCACCATATGCCAAATTGTATAATTGTTATTTAACATATAAAATTAAAATACTATCCCAGGAAAATGTTTGATGTTTAAAGAAATTATATTTTGATTATATAGTTGATAGGTTCTTAGTAAATATTGGTGAGAATGGGCTATTGGTTATAAACAGGAATGAACTTGTCTGAAAACAATGCCCACATTAATTTTGCTAATGGCATTTCTCTTTTTGTTGTTTAGTAGATTGCCTGGGGAAAGAAGAGTTTCCAGTGAGCAAATATAGAACAATTTGTGCAAAATAAATAAATAAATGCCAGAGCACTGGACTGTAACTCAAAGTATAAAATAATTGCGCATGAGTCTATATTGGTACAAACACCCAAATGTTTATATAAATAAATAGGGATGAAGGGATAAAGCTTGCAGAAGAATTTTAAATATTGGTGATCTACTTATATTTGCCTCATCTACATTTTTATGGAATGCTAATAATTGACTTCATAGTAATTAGAATAATGAAGAACAATTAAAATATCCTGATAAAATACATCTTAGTAACATGTCCCAGATTTTGGATCACTTTTGACAAACAAAAGTAATATCTTTCCATTAATGGGTATACTATGACACCTTAGAAACTGTCATTAAAAAAAAACAAAAAACTGCTGATTATCTGATGTGTAAATTAGATATGTTTCAAAAAATAAATTTTCCCCACAACAGTAAATAATAAGTCTTGATTTTAAAAACAAATACCACAAAGGTCAGATCTTCTCACAGCTTCTTATCTCCTTCTTATCACATCTTCAGAAGGCACAGCTGTCACCATGACTAATGACTGGTGATGTTCACCTTTTATCTCCTGAACAAGGTAATGCATGTCATTTTTCCACTGTAAAATTATTTTTTTCTCTTCCTGTACTCTGGCTTTTTGGAAGTCACAAAGGCTAGACTGCACTCAAGATGTCCAGAGGACTAGATTCTACCTCCTGAAGTAAATAGTGTCAACATAAATTATTTGGAATTCTTCTGAAAAGAAGATGACTTTTTTCTCCTATTTATTTAGGTGGTCATTCTTGTGTTTATGCCAATATGGCTTATACATATCTATTTTATACTTTGTTATAAATACATTATTATACATTATTATATTATTTATTTTGTTATAAATTGTTCCAGTTTGGCCATTGGATGCTTATGGCTCTATCTCTTTGGGTTTTATTAATTCCCTTATTTTATGGCACTATAAGAATTTCATTTATATTGCTTTCAGTGGCTTTTTCATTTATAATTAGTTATATAGAAAATCCTAGTCTATGATAGAAATTTTCATTGGAGTAACATTTTCATTTGTAATTTGTTATAAAAAAATCAAAGTCTATGATAGCAACTGTCATTGGACTTTAATTTTCACATGCTAGTCACAAAGAATAATCTTATCAATACTTCCACTTATCTTTCTTATAATATCATAAGTAATAAGTACAATGTCAATAACAAGATTCTAAAATGACTTATTATATAAGGCAATTAAATGTTTCTATAGGTCTTTGGACAAAAAACTGAGGCTTTACAGTGACTATGTATAGCTTGCTTTACTAATGGGATAGTGACACCTACACACCCTATTTTACATTAACTGACCAGTCTTGAACACTCACATTATTTTGAAGTGACATCTATACTAGCTCAGGACCCCTGAAGGAGAAGGAGCATAGAGAAAGAAGCCCTAACTTACCACTAACCTGAAGACATGAATCTCATATTGATGGAGTACAATTGTGAAGAATGACAGTAAATCATGAAAAAGCAGGGGTAAAATAATTCACAGTGATCACATTAAAATATTATATTGACCAAAACCAGTGTGAGACAGTAATAACTGATACCATTATCCCAAAGACCAAATTTAGAGTGTGCACATTATCTCATCTTTTAAAAAGTAAGAACATGTAAGGCTATATAATTGGTATCTAAAGACACTGAAGTAGAATATGCTCAAGATATCAATAGCTTGGAAACCAAGAAATCACAGAAGCAATTGCACTTCTACAATGTTAAGATACATTAAAGATCTTTACTCAATAACTAGCAGCTGTGACAAGAGGAAACCATCAATCAGCCCAAAGAACTAATAGAAAAAAACAACAAAGATTTTATCTATTATACATAGATACCCAAGGACAATGGAAAAAAATTATCAAAATAAATACAATACATGGAGATGTAACTCATGGAGACAATAACACCTTTAAAAAACATAAATGCTTTTATAGATTTGTGAAACCATGTCCCTTATAAAATAGTGAAGGTGGATTTGCATAAACTTATCAATTGTTTAATGTTTCCACTTTTGCATTTATAAATTGTCATATATTATTAATAACTTGAGAAGATACCAAAGTTTCATTCAAGACTTTGATAAAGGGACTGGAGTAAACTGTCCTTAGAGAACTAGAAAAAAGAAGAAAACTCTCTAAAGGTTTGAAAGAATTGCTGTGGTAACAAGAACTTTGAATGACAAAATCACACAGATAATGTACCTGCATTGAGAGGTGAGCTGACAGTTTGAAGTGACTATACTCCTTTGGTTATTTGCTGATTCTGGCTTCAGATCAAGAGGCAGGATATAGTATATGACCCAAGTAATTTCTACTATGAGTCTTACAAAAACTATCAGATATTACAGAAGTGTCTTTATCTGAAAAGATAGAAATTGGAGCATGAAGGATAGCGAGAAGCAGTATTAGAGAATCATTCTGCTGTGTTGATTGTGACAATTTGGTGAATTCTAAATCTGGGCAAGATCAGCAGATTAAGTGAAAGCCAAGAAAAAAGTTCAGACAAGCAGGATAAATTTTCAAGCAACCTCATAGTCCTCAGGAGACAAGAACAAGAATTCAGAAACACGGGAGTATGGGAGGGTAATCCTATGACTTCCCGAGAACCTGGAATCCTTAGAGAGAGGGAAATGAGCAACAAACTATAAGTGGAAAAATCCTTGTCAAAACTCTCACTCAAGTTGGGGTCTGATGTGCCCCTGATCAGATTAAAAAGACATACACCTCCATTTTATCTCCCTGGCACAGAGGGAAGCTGATATTACCCATCATTTCTAAAATACTCATTCAACAATATGTAAATTTTAATTCATAGTTATGCCAGTAGACCATAGAAATAAATAAAAGTCAGGAAATAATATAGAAAATAGAAATAATAAAGAATATAAATGATTCTGAAATTGGGGACAGCAACGTTACTATGATTTCCATGTTAAAAATTACAGAAAATTATGGAAAATAAGAATTAAATTGGGAAGTATTTAACCAAAATTAGATTCAGCAAAATAAAAATAAAATGGAAATTATTTACTTTTAAAATACCTTTATTACAAACTTTATAGATGCTAAAGGAAAATTAAACAGAATCAAAGAGAGGTACAGTTAGCTGGAATACAGGGTTGGTAGAAAAATATTTAGGTGAAGAAGAGAAAAAGCTAAAAATAAAATAGTATGTTTTTTGAAAATGGGAAACAGTGAAAATGTCATTCACCCATGTAATTGTAGTTCTAGAAAGGAAGGAGTTAGAGGGTTGAGAAGACGTAATATTAGAAGACATATTCGTTAAAGAATATTTTAATAAAGTTGTAGATTCAAGAGCCTTATGAACTTCAGTGGTTGAATATATACACATTTAAGCACATGCTATTTAAACTAAGGATAACATAAGGCAAGTAATGTATGAGTAGAAAATAAAACACATTACTTTCAAAGAAGCACTGTAACATTGAGTTGACTTCTTAATGAAAAAGATGTAAGTCAAAGGACAATGGTTTCTGTTGATGCTACACTAAAATGTTTAGTGAAAATGAGCAGAAAATTATAAGAAAATTGATGTTTTCAGACAAATAAAAATTGAAAAAATTACTAGTAATACTGGTGGGGAACTTTCAAGAGAAAGGAAGATAATCCTCTACTGATCCTATACAGATCATAAAAAGAAAGAAGAATGAAAAGAGAAAATATGAGTATATACATAATGTAAAGTAACTGAATCAATCAAAATTGATACATTTGTGTATAATGTAAAATATATGAAAGATTAAGTGCACAAAATAACACAAGAACTAAGTGGTGATGAAAGGTATTATGTATTCTGCATATTCTTCCTAGTGCAGATGTATACTTATATCTAGGTCTGTAATTTCACATGAATACTGAAGACTGAGGTTGACGCCTTAGCGTTTCAAAACTTGCTTCCGAGTGACAATTCAACTGTCCCTGTAACAGAGCAGTCTGGCAGGTTCTACATATGACAAAATAGTGAGTATCATCATTGTTATGGGCTTTCTCCCATATCTCCTTCATTAAGAATTGGATCCCTAGATCATGGCTATGTTGTATAGGAGAAGATTTGATACCCTGTGCTCCTGGATAGTCATGTTAGATAGGTCTGGGGGAAAAAAGGTAAACTCACACCTAGAATAGGCACCTATTTTTATGAAAATGAACCCACTGGCCCTTCTAGGAAGAAAGGAAAAATGCCTTCAACTATCTCCCAAGTGGCCAGTTTGCTGTCTTCAGAAAGAAAGCTATATTAGGGATTTGTATTGTTCTCTGTGATTGGTAGACTGGATATTTCAAAAGTAGTAATAATTAAGATTGATTTGATAAATGACAGTGTAAGCTCTGGCGCACATGCCAGTATCTTTTGCTGTTGTCTCTTAGTACATGCAACTATCATGTGAGCTCTGAAGAAGCTGAAGAAAAAGCCTGGCTAAGGTCAACTAGATAAGTCATTTTGTCTATGTTGTTGCTCAATGCCTCTGCCATGATGGATGCTCCCTGGTGGACACTGGCATGTGATACAAATATCTTCATACTTTGTGCCTATGGCCATTGTCCATCTTTATTCCTTTACCCACAACTCCTTGCCTTCAATCTTTCAGTCCCTCTCCTTTCAGAACCTCAGCCAGGCCATTCACTGCTATCATAAATCCATTTATAGTCTCACCCTGGGCCCCTTCTCCTTATAAAATAAATGTCCAGGCGTATCATTTGAACCTTTAAGCATCTGAAAGATTTTCACTCAGCTATGTTTCAATGTCATGCTTGAGTGTGATTGTCAAGTTGCTGAGTAGCCCATTTTTAACTAATTCATATTTTCCATTCTCCTATGGTGGTCATATAGAACACCACTCCATGCAACTGTAGGCATGAGATGAGAGAGGACTATCACACAGTTGTTGTTGGAGACATCAGGGTTGGCACCACCTGCAGGAGAGAAATGTAATATGTCTTCCCCAAGATTAAATTATTATTTTGCCGTAATTAATAGCATTTCTACTGCATAACAAAGCAATTTGCAGTCTCATGATTCAATGTGTACCATTTTAAATTATATAGAACTATCAAAGTTGTATTTTTTATTGAAAAATCTAAATGGGCTTTTGTAGTCTAATTATGAATGTATACTCATATGACTAATTTTGCTGCTTAAGATCTGGACTACAAAGTCTCAGGAAATAAGTGTAAAATTACTAATTTATGTTTCCACTTGATGTCATCACTTTAAATCCTGCAATTAATTGTCTTCTAATTGAGCTACACACTGTATCTCTCTTTGAAATTTATTTTCCATTTTGCTTTTGAGACATACAAATTTTTCTTTCAAATTTAAAAATATAATTGTAAAATGTAGTACAATTTTTTATAAATATCATGATTATATACTTTTTATCTATTTTTTCTTGGTCCTATTTGTTCAATTTTCCTGTCTTCATTGTCAATGTCTTTTGCTAATTAAGTCCCCCCTTATTTTCACTTCAAAGATATTTTCATGAGTTTTTGAAGCTACAATGTCAGAGGTGTTTTTGTAACATTTACCTACCAAGAATTTTTATGTAGCAATTTCTCTAAGATGGTTCTTTATTAAATGGTAGCATAAGAACACTAAAGGTATCTGATTCAAATTTCAAGTGCAGCATTATAACTTTGAAATATAAAAATAGAATTGAAAAATGGATGAAATACCATCAGTGTTCTACTGTTAGCAATCATGAGGGAAAAATGTCAGTTTACCAATGAGTTAATGGTGATAACCAAGTAACATGTCAAAAAAAATGTCACATGGAAACATTTCAATTAAATGATTGAAAAGTTCAAAATGATATTTTTCCAGAGGCGTTATCCAAATAAGGGAAAAAAGAAGAAATTGGAAGCAAGACTTTTGAAATGCCCACTAGGTGTCAGATGGGGACATGTCTTTCACATATTATTCATTAAGCTTCACAATAATAACATGAATTATTGCAACTCTACTTTAGAGATGAATAAACAAGGGCTCAGAGAATTTTAGTGACATGTAAACCACAGAAATAAATATTTTTAGGTCTTTTACTGTTTTATTGTATTATTCTTTTATTGAGGTAACATTGATTTTCAACACTATTTGATTTAGAGGTATAGGTTCACATCTCTTCAGATGTATGTGATCAGACCATACCCACCACCTCGGCACCCTTCATCCTCCCCATGATCCAATGGGCCCCGTCTCACCTCTATTCTTCACCCCCACCTCCATTTCTGATAGCTTCAACTCTCCAGTCATACTTTGAGGGTTTGTTTGGTTTACTTTTATCTGTCCCTTTGTTTTATTTCTCTATTTCCCAGATATGTGTGAAATAACCCAGTATTTATCTTTCTCCTGATTTATTTTGCCTCCTTCTGATTTTATTTGCCTCCAGTTCCATCCATGTTTCCACAAATACAAGACTTCATCTTTTTTTATACAATAGATTAAGAAAAGTAACTTTAGCAAATAACGGTGGGAAAACTGGACAGCCATTTGCAGAAGAATGAAATTAGATCACTATTTCACTCCACACACAAGAATTAACTCAAAATGGATTAAAGACTTGATGTAAGACATAAAATCATACCCAAAAATCAATACACCGAAGTAAACATAGGCAAAATACTCCACACTATCAGTTTCAGTGATGTGTTGGGAGTTCATCTCCAATAGTAAGGGAAACAAAAGAAAAAATAAACAAATGAGACCACATCAGATTAAAAAGCTGTACAACAAAAGAAACCATCATTAAAAGAAAGACACCCTACCAAGTAGAAGAAGTATTTGCACATCATATATCTGGTAAAGGGCTAATATCCAAGACCTGCAAAGAATGCAGACAAATCAATAATAAGAAAACAAATCATCCAGTCCAAAAAGGCAGAGGAACTAAATAGACACTTCTTCAAAGAAGGTATACAGATAGCCAATAGGCACATGAAAAAATGTTCAACATCACCTATTATCAGGGAAATGCCAACCAAAACCACAATGAGTTACCACCTCACACCTGTGAGAATTACCTCTATCAAAAAGTCCTGAAACAGGGGCCTCCCCGGTGTGGCACAGCGGTTGAGTGCTGAGCTGTGGAGCTGTCGGCAGCCCGTGATGAGAGTTTGACGCCCGGCTGGGGAGAATCCCACATGGTGCGGCAGACCTCTCCTGCCTCGCCCGCTGATCCCCTCAGCAGTGTATTTCTGATCTGCCTGTTCTGCTCCCCACTCTGTCTCTGGTGAACTCTCTCGCCACCCCACGCCTCTGGCCTGTACCCCAGCTTGTATATATAAATAAATAAATCTTTAAAAAAAAAAAGTCCTGAAACATCAAGCATTGGCAAAAATGTGGAGAAAAAGAAATCCTAACACAGTTAATGGAAATGTAGATTGATCCAGAGGCTTATGGAAAACTGTGTGAGGTTACTTAAAATATTAAACTCTGTCTACCATATTATCTGATCTACCTAATTCCACTCCTAGGAATCTACCCAAAGAATGCAAAAACACTAACTCAAAAGTATATATGCATTCCTATGTTCACTGCAGCACTGTTTACAATGGCCAACTTAAAGTGCCTAAGAACAGATGAGTGGACTAAATTAAAATGGTGTGCTTGCATAAACACGTGAATTTGTTCTTTTGCTTGTTAATGATTATCAGCGTGACAAATACCTTCCCATTAGGTAATGCTATTTTTTCCCCTCAAGTTTATTACCTAAAGAAAGGCATAGGTTGAAAACTATTAAATCACTAATTATTTCTCTTACTCCTAGATGTCTTAGATTATTTTAAACCTGTCAATGAATATTTGAATTTCTATAGTGTATATTTGTTTTGTCTTTCCCTTGACTCCGCCTTTTCTGCCTTTGACGCTTTACAATACGGCAATCATTTCAAGGGGAAAGATGCATACTAATTCTGCCCTTGGTTTCACATGAATTGCTTTGCCACTAAAGGCCCCAGAAACAATGTTAGACACTTACAAAATGTTGAGTAGTAATGATGTCATTGAACTACAATCATCACACTTGGGAACCTTCAGAGAAATTTTGTAATATGTAGAAAGACTCAAATGTATTTCACTAGTTATCTTCCTTTTTCTAGTGTCTGTAGTTCTATTTCTTGAATCACTATGTATTAATGGACCAAGAACTTGGTTTGCATATATATCTTTTACCTAGCATATATATAATCTCTTACCCTTCAAAACCACAATGAAAGATGAGTTATTCTCCCTTCTCTTTATCTTCAAGTAAACTGAGGTACCAAGAATTTCCAAGAACTGTGAATTCTGAAGCTGAGATTCTTACTCAAATATTGGGGAACCCAAACCTGTGGTTGCACTAACTCATGATAACTCCCTTAAAAAAGAGGCATTTCAGAGTCTTAAAAATAAAACAAAAATCACTTATAAACCACCTCAGCATGAAATAAATGGCACTATTCAGAATACATTTTCTTTTGGAATGATTACTGCCATGTACATTTGGCTTTTTCTATTGAAATATTTTGTTGTTGAATGTGCTTTTCCATTTCCTATTGTGCTTCAATCATGAAACAAAATCTTTGCTTCCTTAACAAAAATCTTTTATTAGAAATCCATGAAATCCGTAAGTGAAAAATACTCATCTCTGTGGGAATTCTTACAAGAAAATGATAAAAGCATGATATGCTATATCATATATAAGGTGAATATAAATTGCTTTTCAGAAAAAAATATGTATTTTTATAATTTAACAGAACATTTTAATTGGTTATTCTACTGAACATATCCTTGGAATATCATCTATGGGGAATTTTTTTTTCTCATAAAGATACAGCGAATGCATATAAAAGGAGTTATATGCTTTGACTGATATTGATAGAAAGTGCAGGCTTTTATTACTGATTAAAGAGAGATTTGCAAAACTTGAGACCTGACATATTGTCAGAATAAATATACTGATAGTCCTAAAAGATTTTTTTTCACTAGTTCGTCAGTAAATGGTATTTCGGTATATAACGTTCATGAAATTAGACTGGTTTTCTTTTTTATTTCAAGTTCCAACTTCCCCATAATAACTGGATAAAATCCCAGCAGAATAGCTGAGAACTTATGTCCCTGGAATGTAGAGTGGGTGTTACTTCTATTTGACAAGACACTTATGTTGTTATGGTATTGAAACAGAAATAACTTTTCCCTGAAAAAAAAAATCTTCCCAATATGGAAACATATTTTGAAGAAGTGAAGATCTATCAACTGCAGGAATCAAAAAAGGAAAGTCACCAAAATCTAAATAGCCAAGAACCTTTAATAAAATTACCATATAAATTAGATAGCATGTCCAAAACTTGGAAATTAAAAATATTGCAATGACAATCTATAGAAATCCTAAAACTATTTGATCACCTCTTCCATAACTTCCAACATTTTTCATATATTCTAATGTTCCATTAAATTTGTGAACTGATAATGAAAATGTCAGAAATGTTTCTACCATATATACTCATGGTTTTTGGGTGTTGAAGTCATATTTGCTAAAGACTTTGAAATGCACCAGTGGTGAAAGTCAGGAAAAGACTTTACATCATCTAATGTTCAGGGAAAAATATCAGTTCTCTCTAGAAAGAATAAAGATCTAACACCCCTGAGCCAGGTTAATAATTAACTGCAATTAACCTAAAGCAACAATATCCTTTGACAGAGTTCCAGTCAATCTTTAACACCAGTAATGGCTATCTGCTCTATAAAATCAGTTATACCTGAGTAATTGACTGAATTTTTTCCATTTACTTTGAATTTCTGATTTTACTCTACAGATAATGATTGTCCCAATCTCTGGGACTTCATTAGGTGTTGAAAGTAAAAATCTCTAAATATGTACTTTACCAAATTGAAAGGTGCATTTTTCCATTAAAGGATATTGACAAAGACTGATGGTGTTTGTAGGAACACACCACATAGGGAAATTGGAAGATAGCTTAAAAAAATTCAAAGAGCAGTGTCCATATTTATTAGAAACTAACATGATAAAGGCACTGTGCTAAGCAATGTGAGATGCCAAAATCACAAGCTCTACCACCAAGTGGAACACTGATCGAAAGAGATAATTCAGATACATGTTTCCTTTTTATATTCATGCTGCTTGATTGCCTTTGTGGGTTGGGGAAAAAGTGCAAAAATGATGGTTAAATGTTCCCTCAAAATAAAATTACATATTATAAATTTGCTTTTCCTGATTCATTCACGTGATAAAATAAAATACTCAATACACAAAAACTCAGTTTGCAAAAATATTTAATTTCTAATTACTTAGGCCTCTGAAAACAATCATATTTACCTCCCCAATTTTACTTAAATTTTAAGAAATACATTAAATTTATTTAGATTATAACTATTCTGAGAGAATATATGCTTATAAAAATCTTTCCTTCCTAGCTCAGGATGGCATATAAACCCTAATTACCTATCTGTAGGGGAAATTTAAATTCTGATTCCTGTGCTATCTTTTCTTGCCTAAATGCTCTAGCTAAGACATTCAGTATGTTGACTCATTGAGGTGAAACTGAACAACCTTTTCCTTTACCTGATCTCAGAGGAAAAGCTTTCATTTTATCAACACTGAGTATGATGTTAGCGGTGGATTTGCCATATAGAGCTTTTATCTCTTTGTGTTATGTCCCTTCCATCCTGTATTTTGAATATTTATTATAAATGGATGAACCTTATCAATGCTTTCTCTATTGCAACAGTTTTCTTTAAAAGTAGAAAAATTGCTCATAAAAGAATTTTCTCTGCATGTGTAGGAGCATAAAATAAAATTGAACCAGCTTTATTTTGATTCCTGTATGTCTAAATGGCTGAATCAGTTGGTAAAGCAAGCTAGGTGATTATGTGTTTGTAGCAAGGGCTAAAGACTTCCTTGAAAAGAACTCACCCACTAGGGGTAAGTAGCTGCCCAGAAGGAAGACTGACTTTTTCTGTCAGAGCAGAGAAGCTGTTGTGAAAGCCACAAACTGTTGCTTCCTGTGACCCTGAGGCACTTATGTGGGATCCAGTGGAGAACAAAGATGTCTGTGAGTTTAAAGAAAAGATTGCCTTACCAGGAACCATGCCAGAGTTATCCTGCTGACAGGACGTGGTGGGACTAGGGGACTCTGATAACTGACTGCAACTCAGAAAGCCTGGGTGCCTGGGAGACTTCTCAGAAACAACAGTAGAGGTGAGGACTTTAAGAGTTTAGTTCTGAGCAAGATGGATTGAATTGTTATCAGATTCATCTATCCTAACAGTAGAGAAAGCAAAGCATCTGTGCAGGTGCAGGGAAATGTGAGTCTGGGAAAAATCTCTTCTATTCACTTCCATTTCCTTGGGAAAGTAGGAAATGAAGGCATCATCTGAGATGGGGCTGGGGTGCAGGAGAAATGAAAAGAGGGGGAAGGTAAGAAATAGTCACTGAGCAGAGAAGGGGGAGGAATAAATTGGAAAATTGTAGTTTGATTGAGTAAGGACTTAACTTGAGGTTAATGATTATAATGAAAAGTGGCCCCGCAGAGAGGTTCCTCTTTCTGCTAACTGAGTTCTGCTGCAGCCCTGTGAACTATGAACGAAGGAGTGAAAGTGGAGGAAAGGGGGTTGGCAGGGTGCAGGGGAAAACTCCCATCTCTCGGGATTCTTCTTGAAGAGTTGAATAATCAAAGCAGCATCAGATGTATTGGCAGAAAGAAAAAAATCAATTTAATAGCATGCATGTGGGGAACAACAGAGATTGTGTGGCTTCACCTTCAGCTGGGGAGAAAAGGATATAAAGGACTTTAAGGAATAGAGCAGAGGCCTGGAACACCGTGGAGAAAGATATCTTCAAGCTCCTTTCCCGGAAGTGACTTCTCAGATGGAATATTTCTACAATAATCCTACACCTGTATTAAACCCCCAATCTTCAGTCTTCTAAGTAGCCAAAGGAGTGGCAATTGCTTCTTCCATTAGAGGAAGGCAAGGACAGTCCTTAAATGATTTTATTGATAGCTCAAAATCATCTGCAAGCCAGAGTGGGATGTCCTGAGGCCAGTTCTGAGAATCTTAGGGAGGCCTGTTCTGATAATCCTGGGGTGCCCTCTGATGAGCACCTTCAGGTTGACCCAGAAGCACTTGGAAAAGGAGCCCCTCTTCATACCTGGTGGGGTCCCCTGGCAGGGGATCCTGTTTGCAGGCCCTGATTCCACTCCCAGAGATGCCGTGACCAAAGTAGCTGCTGGTTGGTCTTGATACAGTTATCGTTTCTCCAGCCCTCATATCTGGAGTCTAGGGACGAGGAAAGAAAAAGGAATAGGGCTAAATGCCTGTCACTCCATAAAGGAAATAAAGGTAATTAGCAAATATGAAAAGCCTCAAGGGTCCTTTGATGAAGTAAATGGATTTTTGGAAAAATCTCTCTTAACACCATGAGTTAGACATTTCACTAAGACAGGAAATTTTTCCAGGACTTACCATCTTCTAAGAATCTGCATCTAAGAGGTAGGGGAGAAGAATAGTGACACAGGGTTGATGGTCTCCAAAAACAGAGTTGCTGTGATTTATCAGGATGGAAAGAGCAACAACCAACCAAAGGAAGGGCAGCCTGGAGAGACAAGTGACCTCCCCTCCTTCCTTGTGGATTCTAACGCTGTGGACACAGAAAACATCAGGTTCAGGTTTTCCCTTCGGTACATGGGAACAAGACGAATGTGACTTCTGAGAACAGGCTGGTAAAGTGTGTGGTCAAGGGGCCATAAACACTAAGTGCTTTTTGTATTTGTCACGAGGTTTTAGGATAGGCCTCCCCAAAATTGTTCATAGGCTTTTCCCAAGATGTTCAAAGCAAATTTTCTCCAATATTATGTCACCTTGCCATGTGAAGCTGATATCATTTGAGTCCCTGTGGGATTTTAAAGAAACTATAACATTTACCAAGAAGAATGGAAATTGAGTTATTATTCAGGAATAGGACTATCTATAGAAATGTTCTCTTTAGGGGCTCCCTGGTGGCGCAGCAGTTGGGCACTGTGCTGTGGAGCTGTCGGCAGCTGAGACCCAAGTTTGACTTCCTGCGGGGGAGATTATCACATGGTGCAGCATGTCTCTCCTGCCTTGCCCGCTGCTCCCCTCACAGATGTTTTCTGTGTATCGACCTGCCTGTTCTGCTCCCCACTCTGTCTCTGGTGAACCTTCTTGCTGCCCCATGCCTCTGGCCTGTACCCCAGCTTGTATGCATAAATTAAAAAAAAAGGAATTTTAAAAAAAGAGAGAAATGTTCTCTTTATCTGAAAAGCCCATCTTTATTTGCTGAGCAGATATGAAGTCATCCTCTCCTCCTCATCAAATGAATCCCCCTCTTCTCTCCTCGATGTCCCGGATCTATATCCCAATCCCTAGCTCAGGATATAAACCCTCACTGTAAACTCCTTACTCTGGTACTTACAGCCATGTCAATTTTCCCAAAGTTTGCAAATTTGTTCATTTTTTCCTAATTTTTCTGATGTTAAATTGCTTGTTAGGCTAGTCCAAGAAGAACCCAGAGGGGTGGGGGGGTTCTCCATGGGTCCCTATAAAGTAAAAGTTCATCCAAATACGAGGATTTGTGTCACTTGAAAACCTGTGAGCAATCCCATGGGTTAGGAGAGATCCCAGAACAACAACAGAAAAAATGAACTCTGGTAAATAACTTTAAACAAAATTACGTGGGAAAATGCAGCAGGAGCCAAACCTATCCATTATGACTCTGTACAACCACCGGATAATTTTGAGGAGTGACAGGACTATAACACAGAAAAACACATATAGAATCCACTTTAAAAGAAACAGCCTCTATGCAATGAGGGAAATTTGCCATAAATATGTCCCATGGAGAAAATTGAAGAGAACATGAAAACTATGACAAAAGAGACCAGGTAATTAAATAACAGAATGAGATGGCGTGAAATTATAGACACAAAGAAAGAAAAAAAGCGTATGTGTGTATTTTTAAAAGGACTGAGTCAAAGGTAGAACTTATCTAAGGCTGCACACAAGCACTGCATTGAAAGCCCTGAAAGAAGGGAAGTGAAAGAATGCAAAAATCTGCCAGGAAATGCTAAGGAAACAAAACCCGGTCACCATAGGAGTATCAGGCAAGTTTGAACTCGAGGGAGGAAAATTGTTAAATGAGTAAGAGAGAAAAGTCATTGAGAATGATAAGAAGAATAATTCATAACAACAATACCCAGTCAGAGATATTAGTGGATAATAGAAGAATTTGCCATAGTAAATGTCAAACTAAATCTCAGAAATAATAAGGAACCAGAACTTTCCTTTGCAAAGCTTTAACAGATGAAGTGGAAAAGATTTATGAAAGAAGTAGAAAATCTGCATCATACGATCATTCTGGCTAATCTAACATGAACACACAGAATATACTTTCTTTTGAAGGATTCATGGGAAAAAATGATCATCTGCTAGGTTAAAACAAAGTAACTGAATTCAAATGTAGAAATATGACATATTGCATCCTCAATGCAATAAAATAATCAAAATATTTTAAGAATCATTAGAAACAAATTAGAATTTTAAAAAGTAATCTCCAAACATTAGAGTCAAGAAGAAACAAACTGTGTAGATTTTCTATGACTTATACTAGAAACTACTTATAACTGAATGTCTTAAACCTTTGATTGATAAAAAATAAAAATACATGAATTAACTATTAATCTCCAGTACTTAGAAAATAAAGCTATTTGATGATCATTTAAAATCATTTGAATAATTTTAGCATCCATTCATAATAAAAACCTCAGCAAACTTGAATAAAAAGGAACATCTTTAGCTTGATCGTGAGCATCTTTTTAAAAATCTGCAGCTCATATCATATAAATAAGGAACAAGACAAGCATTTTCATTGTGATGCTTCCTATTCAATATCATAGCTGTCATTAGTGCAAAGGGGCAAGAAAAAAAGCATCAAAATGAAAAAAGAAATAAAATTGTCTCTCACAGATGCAATAAAAATCCCCATGGAATTTGTAAAAATATTTCTAGAATTACTAAGTGAGTTTAACAAGGTCATAGATTATGAGGTCAATATACAAAAATCAAATGTAAGTCTATATTTGCAAGGCATTCTTGAAAATAGAATTTTGTAAACTACCATTTTCAATAGTCCAAAAAGTCCATTTAGTACTAATGAGATGTATAAGACCTACAAGTTAAAAACTAAAAAACACTGATTCAAGAAATTGAAAAGATAAAACCTATTGCAGAGATAGAAGTCAAATATCAAATAAGGAAAAAAGTACATAAAATTATTATGAATTGAAAAGAATAAAATAAAACTACCATTGTTTACAGATATTTTGATGAAATAGAAAATTTTAAATGTTATCTCTGTGAAAAGAAATGAGAGAGCAAGATAAGTAATACAGTGGTAATAAGATATGTTTAATATATTCTACCTGGAAAATATCTATGCATGGAATTTATATTACATCCCTTCAAATCATTAAGAAAGAGACAATCAGGTAAAATAACAAAAAAACATGAACAGGTCTTTCACAATAAAAGAGACACAAATAGCCAAGAATTATATGAAAATGTATTTAAACTAATTTAATAATAAGAATAAAACATATGAAAACTTACAAAGCTACTACTACATACTAATTAGAATAGTTAAAGCAAGTATATGCAAGGAAATGTATGCAGCCAGGGGTTGCAATTACTTTGGTAGGAATGTAAATTGTTACAAATGTTGGCAAAAATGTTCAGCAGCATCTACTAAATCTGAATACACCTAATCATAATTTGCACTCGTAGGCATGTACTCAACAGAAATGCCTATTTATGTTCACCAAAAAAATTGTACAAAAAAAGTATTTGTAGCAGCATAATTCATAATAGTCAAAATCTGGAACATGAATTCTCTAGAAGCAGAGAAAGCAAAGAATGATATGGTTTTGGTTGCATATAATTTACCCAAAAAGTGTTCTTTGAAATAAAAATCTGTAAGGAAAACAAGATAAAGAAGTGCAAAGGGCTGAGCTTGCTACCCATATTAAGTGTATTCCACCCAGATAAGCTTTGCAGGACTCTTGTTAGTCATGGTGTCTTGGGAAACTTATATGAAGAGGGGATATGGGGCAACTATCGCTCCCACTAATGCAGTTGGTCCAGAAAACAGAGTAACATTCTTCTCCTCCCTGTTACCACCCACTCCAGATTTCTCTCCCCTAAGCCAGCGGTTCTGCTGACCCCAGACCTTCCTCACAGGGCGGTCACACCTTCCTCCCCGATTCGTCTGAGCCCGTAATTACTATGCTCTTGCCAGGTCAAGGGGATTGTATTTGCCTGTTTATGGTTAAATTAATTATCAAAAACACTCCAGTGGGTCATCTGTATGCCAACATATTCCTTCCTGTCCCATCAAATGTAAAGCGGGCACTAAAAGACCAAGAGAGCAAAATAAGTAATAATGCAAAAAACTCTCCTCCATCATCTGCACTTCAGCCCATCCCAGGTCTGTTGGCTGAGAAGATAACAGGGATGTTGGAATACAAGAGAAGTTTCTGCAGAGCTGGAATTTGAAGATGTAGAAGATGGAGCAGAGAGCTGCCTTGAAGGTGTTGCCCAGGTGCTATTGGCTCTCTAGAAAATTAGAGGAGGGGCTGCATCAAGGTTCAGTCCTCTGAAGGTGGATGATACCTAGCAGGGGAGGGTATCTCTGGGGGAGCACTAAGGAGATTGCTTCTGGTAATATGTGGGGTGGGCAATCTTAAACTAGCAACAGGAGCGACTGGAGTTGTCAGGTTGTAAAAGTTTTCCTGGGAGACAGTGACAGGAACAAGAAGCAAAATGGTTAAAAAGAGTATCTCTTCTCCTTTCTCATGGCTTCAAATCCCCTCTAGTAATTCTAATTAGGAGATCCAAGCTGGGAGCCATCTGGCAAAATAGAAATGTGGGTTTTAATGTCCCAGATGCAACATCACAAAGCAGAGTTTAGAGAGGGGTAGGTTAGCAATGGAGAGTCATAAATTTAATGGCAAACACCGGTCAGGCTATGTGTAGATTTGATCAATGGATCGTGGGTGTAAGGAACATTGGGACAGTAACAAACTGAGACCTTCGGAGATGTAGCATTTTTCTATTTATCCTCATGTACTTCTACCATCTGTCACGAGAAGATGCCCTGGGTTGGAAGAGAATGAGGAGACACATGAAGCAGACATGGTCCAACACACATTCTGGAGCCATGCCTGGCCAAATCAAACAAACTTCTTTGGGTCCACAAGCCTATCAGTAAGAAGAATAAATTACTTTTACATATAAACCACTGACGTTTTGTGATTATCTGTTGCACTTCAAAACTTAACTAGTATGTTGAATTTCTCGCCTATAAAATAGGCTTAGTGATACCACTTTTTTGAGGGAAGTTAGACATTTGCTGAAATGATGTGATGCAAATGGGGGCAGGCATTATAGATCTAGAGTGAGTAGCTCATAATATCCTAGTAGCCTAACTGGGGTGTTGGGCCATCTCACTGTTTCTTTTTTTTTATTGTGAAAAAATACACAAAACGTATCATTTACCACCATCATTTTAAATGTACAATTCAGTAGTGTTAAAATACATTCACAAGGTCTTGAAACCATCGCCACAATTCATCTTCAGAAACATTTTCATCCTGAAACACTAAGACTCCGCATACACTGAGTGATGACCCTCCTTTTGCCTCTCCCCAATGCCTAGAAATCACCACTCTTTTTGTCTCTATGATCTTGATTTCTGTAAGTACCTCATATAAGTGGAATCAGTCTTTGTCTTTCTGCAACTGATTTGTTTCACTTAGTATAATGCCCTCAAGTTTTATTCATGTTGTGGCATATGTCA
Source organism: Scalopus aquaticus (assembly GCA_004024925.1). NCBI lineage: Eukaryota > Metazoa > Chordata > Mammalia > Eulipotyphla > Talpidae > Scalopus > Scalopus aquaticus. The sequence continues at coordinate 74,470 of PVIJ01006718.1, forward strand.
GAATTTCCTTTTATTTTATGGCTGAATTATATATGTGTATGTATATACACAATATATGTATATTAATTACTTAATATATATAACATATATAAATAATTTTTGAGTATATACACAGAATTGTAATTCTACTTTAAATTTTTTGAGGAAATGCCACACTGATTTCCACATCACTTGCACCATTTTACATTCCCACCAACAATACACAAGGATTTGAATGGCCCCAAATCCTCACCAATGCTTGTTACTTTGCATTTTGATAATAGCGTTGAGTAGGGGAAATTTTCCCCTTCCTCTGTTGGTTCTTCTGTATGGTCTAATAATGAGATTAACACAAGACAGAGTAACAGGACCCCAAAAAGTTCAATTCATACATATGAAGGTGCAATTAATATTGGGCCAGGAGAAATGACAAAGCATTTATATCTTGTTTAGACAAAGAAAAATTGAGAGGAAAAGAAAGTTTAGGGATTAATGAAAATCAAAGTTTTTTTTGATATTTATTTTTTTATTTATATCCTTTACATTATTGTGTATCCCCATAGGTTTCCCACCACCAATTCACCCGTGATCCATCACCATAGTCCCTTGTTTTTTATACATCCTTCTTTGGTATAAATTCCCTTTCTCTAGTGAGAAGAATGCTTTCTATCCATCTTTTCACATGGGGAATTCATTTGCTTTTAAGGACAAAACAGCATTGCAGTGTTCATTTTGCACTGGTTGTTTCTTAAGTAACTTTAGTTCATAATGATGTGTGTGTGGCGGTGGTACATTTGGGGATGGTCTGCTCTGAACCTCATAGGTAGTCATTGATCAGTTCATCCTAATCGTTACAGCTCTGATTTGCATTTCCCTAATGATTAGTCATGTTGAGCATCATTTAACATGCTTATTCGCCATTTGTACATCTTCTTTGGAGAAATGTCTATTCAAATCCTTAGTCCATTATTCACTGCTTCCTTCTGACTAGGAAACATGAAAGATTCTAAAAGCAGTTTAAAATAGTGGGAAATCCACTTACACGAAATTGGATGTTTTATCCTCGCTGTACTTATAGTTACTTAACCTCTCTTTACCTCACCATCTCTTTTCTCAAAAGTTTTCCTATCTGCAATTAGTATGCAATTACACAAAGTGTTATGAAATCTAAAACAAGGGATAGAGAAGGATTTATTCTACTACACGCAGCTCCAAAATGTAGACTTCATAACAGGAAGGAAATATTTGAAGAAACATCTGTTGTCATTTTTAGCCAGTGTACCTGCAGTTGTCACTATTTATCAGACCATTACTTCCCGAAGTCATTTTCTACTCAGATGATCTTTTCTTCTTCAGGGCAGATATATTTAATACCTTTTTGATAGCAGTTGCCTCTTCATTTCCAACACTGACCCCACAGTTGTATTATTTTCCCAGGTTCTACATGGATAGTAATTTTCTAAAGTGTTCCCTTTTCCTGCATTTGAAATGGAGCTAACCTGCCACATCTCTGTTCAGTTGCTAATATTAAAAACAGAGATGTTCAGCTGCTAATATTAAAAAAAAATAAAAATAAAACAAAACAAAACCCTGGGGTAACAAAAAGAAAACTTTGCTATGGGGTTGAAAACACTGTCTATCTTTCACCTTTTGTTCAAAACTGGCACTAAATAACATTATCCACAAATAAAATGAGGGCTTTCTGCTGCTTAAATGATGTTTCATGAATATGAATCACATTCTTCCATTGTTACCATAGACTAGTGATTAGGGGCAAATAAACAACTTATTGTTGCATAATCATCCCATATATTTAGTGCTTATATTTCGCATGAAAGAGTTGATGAGGTTTTACAGAATCAGGTGCAGTTTTATTCTGTATCAGCTTGAGCATGAACTCTGTCAATGACATTATCAGCGGTCAAGACATCGTATGCTATATAAAAAGCCTAAAAAGGGAAATTATGTTTAAGAGGATTTAATGTGTGGCAAAGAAAAAGAAAGAAAATCTGCATCCACACATCTTTGTACCTCACTTCTCTCATCAGTAAAAGCAAATACTGCTAACTGGCCGGTGCTGGCACTTTCCTTGTGACGGGCACAACTCTCAGTGTTTCCCCCAGAGACTCATGAGGGTTCCTATGGACCAAAGCACAGCATAGCCTCTTGCTACTGCCTTCTCTGACGTGTGCAGCCTCCCGTTTGGACTTTAGGTAACACAGGTCATAGCCTGTTGATTCTGTTTCCGTCCAAAAGACCTGTTTGGGTCAAGTTCTTCTCATTGCTCCATCTGTAACATGGAATCATAACCCCCTTGACTCAAGTCCCTGCAATGTCATTAGAGCATCTCAGCTTCACACTCAGGTAAGAACAGTGAAAAGGACAGGCCTAAAAACAGTGCCAAGTTTTTTCATTGATATGACAGGAAGAAGGGATGACAATAGAATACCCTAAGGGAAGAAATAGGTGGTCTCGTGTAGGTGAATTATTTCCAAAAGGATTCTTACGGTGAGATCAAAAAGAAAGTTAATGCAAAATTATTATATCTAGTCAAGACCTATCAGCTAACTGGAAGAAGAAAAGTCAAAATACAAGTTCTTGAGTCTGGGGTGTTGGGAATGCAATTTTGGAGAAGGAAGGCAGGTTAAGCAGATAAATTTTTCTATTGGCAGGTATCGATATATCTATATCCATATGTTTATAGATATCTATATACTTTATATATTTCGTGGTGTATATATATAGCTACAGATATAAATGAGTGATATGGTTGCTTTCTACAAACATTTGATAATTCAAAGTATCCTATTCCCCAAATACACTAAATAGGAAACCAAACCCAAATAAAGAGGATTCAGTTTTCAGGCACAAATTCTTGATACTTGATACCGAGATAGGAAATTATTTGTAAAATGTAGATACACAATTGTGTGGGGAGTGTGTGTGTGTGTGTGTGTGTGTGTGTGTATGAGAAACTAATCTTGCAATTCTATTGGTCAGAAAAATACTATTTCAGGTAGGATTTTCATCAGAAGAATATAGATGGCAGAATAAGTTGGATTTAATATCTAATGAGGAAAATTATGCTTGCTCTATTAAAGGAATTAAAAGAATAATTCAAATAAATTTCCCATTTCCTCTGGGAACAATCTGACAAACATTAAATATCAAAATTTCTCTTAATTAAATTGAAAATAAATTAAAATTTATATTTGAGTTTACTTTTCTCAAAATTTTCCAACTACACTGATATATTTTAATAGATTTTTTCTCCCTCATGAAAAGCCAAATGGTATAATCATAAACTGTACACATGGAATCATAACCTCCTTGATAAACATCTTTAGCTAAGAAACAAAAGTGACATTTTTTAGAAGTCATTGCTATCTATTGATGCTCTTTCATTTTTTTAAAATCATTTTCTTTTTAGGTTCAAAGTGCACAGATAAAAATTTTCATGCAGATACAATAAAATAGCCAAGCAAGTAAAATAAAAAATAAAATGATGGATTTTTGCATTGAGCAAATACATATATATAATCTTTTGATTTCATTTTTTTTTTTTTAGTGGTAATGATGTACATTAAAAATTTAATCTGAATCAAATCACAGACACAAAAGTAATTGTCTCTGAAAAAATGTAGGGCACAACTCTGGATAATACTTGTTGATTTGTTCTATGCTAAATGAAGGTGACAGCTGTTTCCAACTCGGGTGGTAAATGAGTAGCACAGACTTTCTGAGCTCATTCCCTCCTCAGAGGCTTTGCCATCCTGCAGACTAATTGGATTGTGTTATGGCTAGATGCATCTATAGAACTGCTACAAGAAAAATAGAACATCAAATGCATCAAAGTAAAATATATTTGATGGCTGCTTTCTAATCAAATGGAGACATGAGTGGGGGGAAAAAGCCCACTTACTTTAAGAGATAAATTTTGTTTCCCCACGGTGTGGATGGGCACATGAGGGAATTTCTAGAGACAGTGGCTCTTGGAGAGAGAACAGATTACTGGTCCTCTCCCACTTTTTTTCCTGAAATATGTAGCTGGGAGAACAAAAAGAAATTAACTTTCACCAAAAAAACTAGACCTGGGAAAAGAGAAAATGATATCATAATTGAGGTATCTGTTCAGAATGAGTCATAAGTCCTGACTTCTTACCCACTTTTGAAATTTGTCTCTACACATGTTAGACTCAATTGTGTTTCCTTTAAAAATTCACATATTGAAGCCCTAATCTTCATTATCTCATAATGTTATATTGGAACAGAGGGTCTTTCAAGAGGTAACTAAGTTAAAATGAGGTCATTTTCATGAGTACTAATTAATGTAATTATCATGATGGTCATTATAAGAAGAGAAAATTTGGACATAAACACAGACAAACTATGAAGACAATGTGAAGATATAAGAAGAAAGCAGCAACCTGTACACCAAGGAAAAAGAGTGTATCTTTCCTTCGTGACCCTCAGAAGGCACCAACCTGCAGATACCTTGATCTTGACCTTCCAATCTCCCAACTGAGAGAAAATAAATTTCTGTTCGGTTTTTTAAGTCACCTGGCCTTGTGGTACTTTGTTATGATAAGAACTGATAAACTATACAGTATATAACTACTAAAATTCATTAAACTGTACACTTTAAATGGGTAAATTTTATCATATGTAGATTATACCAAATAAAACTGGTGGGGAAACAATCCTACAACTATTTAAAAAAATAATAATAACCACAGCTACATTCTAGAAGGTTTTGGTATGAGCATAACTTCTCACACCCACCTGTCCAGAACACAGTGACCACTGTGTTTCTACCTCTCTTAGAGAGGAAAGAAAGAATGTGAAGAAATAATGCAGATGAATAAGGTAAAAGTTGGACTTGCTAGGAGAGGCTAAGCAAGCAAGGCCCTCTATTCTGTGAGTTCCAAGTATTATCAATTCAAGGAACCAAATCAGTGATTCAGCTATAAAACCTAATAAATCATGACTTTTCATGAATACGGAGGTAGTTTGTTTTCTAATCCTGAAAAAAAAAAATCAGGAGACATAACGAGCAGTTTCTTTAGGATAAGCTTTTTTTAAAGCCGAGAGCATTAAAATGAGCCATTTTCTGATACAAGTTAGGCAACGTCATTTTAACTTAAACGCTGCTCTTCAAGCCTACTTTTTAGTGGAAAAAAAAAATCCATTGATCCCTAATGAATACCTTTTCTGTGCATGGCAAAGCTGTACCAAGAAGGTCCTGGGGAGCTTTCTTCAAACAATTTCCACATGGATTTGTAACTAGATTTGCTTTCTTAGAGATTTCTGTATGATGATGCCCTTTCTTTTAGGAAGTAAAATTCGTGTCCTTTTTAGTAGACAGAGCAGCTGGAAATCAGATCATTGATTTAGCACAGCATTTCCTGCTATATGTCCTACAATTCAACAAAAACGTGGCCCAATCTTTGTGGCCAGAAGTTCAGATGAAGGTCAAGGTAAGCAATTCTTTCATTGCATCTTCATGGATGCAATGAAGATGCAATGATTAGCATTGCAAGCATAATGGAGGACCACAGTAATGGGTTGTTTTACTTTGGTTTTGTTTTCTTAATTCTTTTGAAAAGAACAAAATATCTTCCAGACCATGGGCCACATCCTGCTCCTCAAACCCAGGAGGACAAATCATCCCAGTGATCAGGAAAAGGGATAATATTTTGTATAAAGCTCAGTGAGAGAGCTCTTAAACAAATGCCTACAACCTTACATAGATATTGATGAAAAACAACCAATGAGAGGAACCTAGAAAACTTTGCTCTGAGTGTTGCAGAAGCACAGGCAGGGCAGCGCACAACGGTCTGTAAGGTCAGGGGGTGAGAAAGAGGAGGAGCGCCCAAAAAGATGAGAAAAAGGCCTGGAAGCAACATATTCCAAGGCAGAAAACTTGAGGTTCAATTCATGGACTCAACCTTTTGGCTAAAGTTCAAAATCAGAGATGTCAAATGTCAACAGCATTTCCTCAAATGCTTTTTGATTTTTATAATTGATGTGTAAGCAGACAAGAATTAATAAAATGATTTTGAGGGAGGCAAGACACAATCTTGAGAAAACTTGCCATATTTTAAGACATGGGCACATTGACATTTGAGAAGAGTGTGTATGTAGATCTTAAAAGACAAAATGTGGGTGTACCTCCAGTGTTACCAGTTCCTGGGGTTTGAGGAAGCAAATTTCTGTAGAGTTTTTACTTCATTGATAGTTCAGAAAATGTATCATCTTTATCAGTAGGAACTATTAAAAAATAAGTAAAATTACTCTTTGGAGGATATTACCCTCATACTAATGGATGCCAAAGTGTTTCAAAGGAGTTACAAGGTTTAGTGAAAATTTTCTGGGACTTACCAACAAAAAATGTGATTGATATATTTAATTTCTCTTGGTGCCCCAAATCTCCAGATGCTAACCCCCCAAAAGGAAGTACCATACAACAATCTTGGAAAGTTTCAACAGTTCAAAGAATTTTAGAAATTTTGATTTTATTATTTGACTCTTCGTGAAAGAAAGTTGAGATATTCGTCCTTATATTGTTGCTTTCCCTGTGATCTTGAGGTCAGAGTGGGATAAGTGTGAGAAGAGGAGGGAGGGGGATGAGAGAATGAATGAGGGAAAAGAGAGACTAAAATTTGGTGAGTAAAATGGAAAAGTTGTCTCATATTTTCATCACATAGAAGTTTTCCTTTATTTCATCTTCTGATTTTTCTCTTATAAATCAAGCACAGCCTTTCATACAGCCTGATGGGTTCAACAGCGCATGGGCGACCAACAGAACTTGCCAAGTGATTGAATCTTTGAGTCACCTGAGCTGCATAGTAAAAACTGCTGATATGGCACAAAAACATTTCTTTTCAGGGTCTTACTTTTTTAGAATTTCTCAGAAAAAAAAAAATGTGTGTTCATCTCCACTTCTTTCTCCAGGAAGGAAATATTGGACATTTTGCAAAAAAAATCACAAGTTGATTTTCTCTGAGGACTGACAGCAGAACTCTTGGATCTCTTCCTGCAGGTGAGTGAGTCTTTGTCACATCCTCCAACAGGAAACAGCTTGGGTCTGACTGTGGTCGTCACTGTGTGATCTCTGGACCAGCCTTATTGGCATCACCTAGGATTTTGTTAGGAATGCACATTCTCAGGCCTACCCCCGGACCTAATGAGTCAGAAATTCCAGGGGTAAGGTTCATTGGTGTGTGTTTTAACAAGCTCCCTCAAGTTTCAGAACCCCTGGTCTCCACTAAAAGGAATATATTGCTGCCCTATACAATTCAAACAGAAGCCACCGGAGTTTTTAATAATCAGTGTTTAGAATTTGCTTTAAACTGTACGTTCAGTGTACAGGCTACTCTTGTTCTTCTGGAATATTTCATTAATAAGACTTGAATTTTTTCAGATTTAAAAAGCAACAAGTACCAGACTGTTTACTGTTGCACGTTCAAATTTATTTAGAGGAGAGAATTGTTCTGTCAAATGCAGCTTTGACTGAGAAAAAAATTCAGCAACAGTTATATTCATCTCCTTCAGATGAAAGGAACTTTCTCAGGAAGACCATCCTAAAATCCTCAGAATTGGTCTCCTCAAGATGCCCAGCTTTGCTGCTCTTGTGTGCAGATTATTTTGAACTGAGGACAACGAAGACCCTAGAAGATTAAGGACTAGGCCTCACTCTTCCTGTGATCCTCTTGCTCTTCCCTAATCCAGGACAAGGAGGTCTCCATTCCCTGCACTGGTGCCTTTCTCCTAATCAAGGAGAAGTGATTGCCACTCCCTAGCCCCCGTCTCCTAGTATTAGCTCCCTGACCCCCTCCTTAGCATCCTGGCCCTTCCTTAGTTCAGGAATTTAATCCCTCTCTCCCCAAAGGATGGCAGTATGAGCATAGTCACTGTCACCTCCCCTGTGTACATATCATTAAATTGATTTTTTCCTTTGCTGCCCAACCTGATGTTGTTTCGATTACTCTTCCAGCCTTAGAAGAACCCAGAAGGGTGGGGGATTTTCCCTTGCTACATGACACTTTAAATGGCTTTTAAACACAAATGCACCCCCAGATCTGCTGAGTCAGAAACTTGGTTGTAAGGGCCTCAAGGAAGGAATAGTCAAAAATATCCACAGATGGTTCTGTTGGACACACATTTTATGAATTATATATGTACTTGAAAAATTCCATCTTTGCCATCATTTGAGAAGTGATTATTTTTAATATGAAGCCATCTGGTCTACCATAGCCTCTTGAGAGCGTATCTAACCATCTTTAAGTAAATAAACCCCTGCTGTTACAGTGCCTGGAGAACAGCACTTGGACAATGAGGCAGCCCAGCCAAAGACGCAGGGAAGGAACCTAATATTAAGGAAAAGATGCAGCATGTGGATGCGTTAGCCACATCTTGAGAGCAAATAGCTCCCATTTATTGAGCACCTACCATATGCCAGAGGCTGGATTTGCATCATCTTAATATACTTTACCTTCAATATTTTCAACAGCCCTAAAAGATGGCTACCATAAACCCCATTTTTAGGCTAGGAAACAGATACTGAAAAGGAGAGCAATCTGCCCAGCACTGCAAAGCTCGTAATTGGAAGAGCTGGAGTGAAGTCACATCTCTCTTTAGTTAATTTGCTCTTTCTGTATTCCTGCATTCAAGGAAGGGCGGGCATTGGGCATTTGACACAGAATTTTAGTGCTCCAGCAAGACGGTCCCATAAAGCAGAACAGGAAATCCAGAGGCAACCAGCAGCTGGCATAAGTAATGAGGACAGAAGACAGCACAAGTTGGATGCAACTAAAACAGTAGGACAATGAAAATTAAAATTATGTCAGGGGGCCTCCCTGGTGATGCAAGGGATTAAGTCTCAGCACTATCAAGCTATCGCCAGGCACTGCGGCCTGAGTTTGATCCTCGGACCTCTCCTGTCTCACCCGCTGCTCCCCTCAGGAGTGTATTTCATTAGATCCACCTGTTCTGCTCCCTACTCTGTCTCCGGTGAATCCTTTCACCCCCCATACCTCTGGCCTACACCCCAGTTCTTGTATGCATAAATAAATGAAAAGAAATCTTTAAAAAATAAAATTATTTCAAATTATGTTAACATTTATTGAACTTTGTACTATGTGTTAGCCTCTATTCCAAATGCTTTACCTCCTTTAATTTATTTTATCCTGTTAACAAACCTGTGTAGTGAATGTTATTATTCTCTCACTTTTGAGGAAATGTTAAATAACTCATGCCAGGTCACTGGGATGAGTTTTTCCCTGATTCACTTTTCCCTGATTCCAGGGAACGCACTCTCAATCATGGCAGAAATTAGCATACATGATGGTGATGATATTCCCATACAGTCAGCCAGTAAAACTATAAACATGTAGTCTCTACTGACGAATATGTATAAAAAATACATACCAATTCAAAAATATTAAATAGTTTGTTCAGCTGCATGATATATAAATATAAAATATTTAACACACATGGGTAGTTTTACAAGTGACTATATTCGCTATCTCTTTCTGTGTACCAAATTAACCAAAACTCAAGATCTTGTGAGAACAACCAAGTATCCTCTCATAGTTTCAGTGGATCGGGAATCTGGACATGATTCATCCAGGTACTCTGACTCAGGGTCCCTCAGGAGGCTGCAATCACCATGTTGGCCAGGGGTTCAGTCACCTCAAGGCTTGAGATTCAAGGAGGATCTGCTTTCAGGCTCACTCATGTGGCTGTTACTCAGAGATACTCATTTCTTGGTATTTGTGCCTCTTCATAGGGATGATCAAACATGGCTGCTTTTCCCAGAGGGGGTCATAAGGTGGGGGAGGGGGCAGGAGGATTCTTTTCATACTATAATTTTTATTGAAGTCACATTGCATCAAAAGATTATGTAAGTTTCAGATGTGCATCATTATAAATCAACTTGTGTAAATACTACATTAAGTTCCCCACTTAAGGTCCAATTCTATTCTTCACCATGAAATTGGCCACTTTAACCTATTTTACTCACCCCCTTCCCCTTCAAGACCATCATCTTTTTGTGATCTGGTCACAGAAGTGCCATAAACAATAATATTTTTGCCATATTATGTTTGTTAGAAAAGCATCACTAGGTCCAGCCCACCCTCAAGGGGAGAGCACTACACCGCAAAGGCCTGACCGCCAGCCTGGAGAGTGGGGGAATTCACTGAGGACCACGTTAGAGGTTTCTTATCAGCGTAGATGAGTTTTATTATTTCTAGCCTCTCACGAACATATTTCTTTAAATTTTATTAGAGCACACTTCCCAAAATGAAATAATATAAGCTAAATTATAAACATGTAGGCCATACCAACAAATGTGTATGGAAAGCATTACATACCAATTCAAAACCATTAACTAGTTTATTCAGTTGATGCTACATAAGTATAAAACATTTAACATACTATTATGCATTATGTTTAAAGGCTATATTAGCTTTGAAAGGTTTGAAACTTTGAAAAATTCCAAAAATCTTGGAAATAAAAGTTAAAATAGACCAATATATTATTTACAACTCTCTATAGTCGATACGTAGTTCACATGTGTTATTTCATTTGCGGATTGGAAAAGTTTAATTTCAAGTCTGGCACCAAAATTTTTTTTTAATGTCATGATGTTTCTCTTGTTACTTATTACAGGAACACATACAAAGGAGGAAAATATAAAATTCCCAGATTGTCCCAGCCCAGGATCTATTATAATAGAGAGAAATGAAAGGTAAAAAGAGGCTTAATGGAATAGGTGGAAAAGAAAGCTAATTTGAGAGAATAGGCATGTTTATGAATTCCGATCAGCCTAGTGGAGACTTTTAAGCGCACGGGTGAGAACCTACAGTCAGGCACCCCATTGAATATAGGGGTTGCCCTGTAACAAAGGGGCACCTTCCATGCAAGAAGCATGCTTTCTGTCTGATGTGTTTCTGCTCACTTCATCAAAGGATCCAAGTGAAATAGGATGATAGATTGTGAGAGAATGGTTTAGCCATCATAAAATCAGATAATAATGACAATAAATACAATAACTTTTAATTTTTACCTTTCTTATTTTCTTTATTGAAGCAACATTACGAGATTATTTAAGCCCTAGGTTGGCATCATTAAAAATAACGTCTGTATATACCACCTCTGGAAGGCAGGCCAGAAGACTGAAAATTCAGTCAGGACTTCTATTTTGCAATCCTGAGGCAGAATTCTTCTTTGGGAAAATGCATTCATTGTCTTAAGTCTAACTGATTGGATGAGGCCATACACATTACAGAAGGTAATTTACTTTTTGTAAAGTTGATTCATTATAAATGTCTATTCACACATAAAAGTTATCTTCCCAACATCCAGACTGGTATCCAAACACTAGGTACACCATAGCTCAAATTGACCCATAAAATTAACTATCACCACAGCTACATGGCTCAAGGAAACTGATTTTATCACCTGCTCAAGGTTGGATCCTGCCTTTTCCAACTCAATTGTAATTATTCCATCTGATTTTCCTTTGGTTGCCTGAGAAGCCAATTATAAACACACAAACACAGAAAATGTGGAATTTTCCTGTTAGGCCTTATTTGCTCAGAAATAGTTTATATAATGGCATGTCACCCAACTGAGCTAACGTGAACTCCTAGGGAATTTTATTTTATTTTTTTAATAGATATTTTATTTATTTTTGTTATTCATATCTTTTACATTATTGTGTGTTCCCCATAAGTTACTCACCATCTGTTCACCCGTGGAGCCATCACCATAGTCCTCCGTGCTCCCCTCCTCCCCTGTCTTGAGCCCTCCCATCCCCTCCTACCCTGCTGAATGTCACTTTCTTATTTGGCTCCTCTATATTCCTGTTATAAGTGAAACCATTCGATAATTTTCTCTTTCTTTCTGGCTTATTTCACTGATCATGATTCCCTCTAGGTCCATCCATGTTGCTGCGAATTGCATGTGTTTGTCGTTTTTGAATGCTAAATAGTATTCCATTGTGTATATGTACCACATCTTCTTGATCCATTCATCTATTTTTGGGCATCTGGGTTGTTTCCATACCTTAGCTATTGTAAACAGTGCTGCAATAAACATGCAGGTGCATGTATTCTTTCGGATTAGTGTTTTTGTGTCTTTTGGGTATATTCCCAGTAGTGGTATTGCCGGGTCATATGGTCATATGGTCATTCTTGTACTGGCTTTTGGGTTTTTCTCTTGTTCCTTTTCTAGTTCTTTGAGGTGGGAGATTAGATTGTTTCTTTGGGTTGTTTCTTGTTTCTTGATGTGAGCCTGGATTGCTATGTATTTCCCTCGTAATACTGCTTTTGCTGTGTCCCAAACGTCCTGGAAGGTTGTGTCTTCTTTGTCATTCATTTCTAGGTATTTTTTAATTTCTTCTTCGATCTCTTCATTAGTCCAGTGGTCTTCGAGCAGTGTGGGTTTCAATCTCCATGATGTAAAAGGTTTCCTTTTTTTCTTTTCATGGTTTATTTCTAGTTTGATGGCTTTATGATCGGAGAGGATAGTAGGTATGATTTTGATCTTTGTGTATCTGTTGAGGTTTGTTCTGTGACCTAGTATGTGATCAATCCTGGAGTATGATCCATGTGCACTTGAGAAGAATGTGTATTCAGATTTTGGGGGGTGTAATGCCCTATGTATATCTATTAAGCCCATGTGGTCTAGGTCTTTGTTTAGAGCTTTAATGTCCTTGTTTATTTGTTGCCTCATTGATCTGTTCATTTGTGATAATGGAGTGTTGAAGTCTCCTACTATATATGTATTTTCTCTAATGTCTGTTTTCAGAGTTGATAATAATTGTCTTATATATTTTGGTGCTGCTTCATTAGGGGAGTATACGTTGATGAGGGTTATATCATCTTGCTGAATTTTCCCCTTTATCATGATGTAGTGACCATCTATGCCTCTTTTTACTTTTAGTTTGAAGTCTATTTTATCTGATATAAGTATAGCTGTCCCTGCCTTCTTTTTCGATCCATTTGCTTGTAGGATTGTTTTCCAGCCTTTTACTTTCAGTCTGTGTTTATCTTTTGTGGCTAAATGTGTTTCTTGTAGACAGCAGAGGGTTGAGTTCTGTTTTTTGATCCATTTTGCTACTCTGTGCCTTTTTATTAATGAGTTGAGTCCGTTTACATTTAGAGTTAATATTGATACGTTGGCGTCTATATTGGCCATTTTGTTTGTCTTTTTGTGGTTTTATTCCATGTCTTATTTTAGTCTTTTTCATTCCTTTGTCAGTTTTGGTTTTAGGACTTCTTGTAGTATTGTTTGTAGTGGGGGTTTAGTTGTGACGCATTTCTGGAGACTCTGTTTGTCTGGGAAGATCTTTATCTTTTCTTCATAGAGGAAAGAGAGCTTTGTGGGCTAAAGTATTCTTGGTTGGAATTTATGGTCTTGGAGTTTGTTGAATATGTCTCTCCATCCTCTCCTTGCCCTTAGCATTTCTTCCGAGAAGTCAGATGTCATCCTGATTGGTTTTCCTTTATAAGTTATTTGTTTCCTCCCCCTTGCCATCTTCAATATTTTTTCCTTGTCCTGTATTTGTGTGAGTTTAACTATGATATGTCTAGCTGTGGGTCGTCTGGGGTCATGGTGATTTGGAGATCTTCTTGCTTCTTGTATGCCACAAAATTTCATTTTAGGGAAATTTTCTTCTATCATCTCCTTAAATAGTTTCTCTGCTCCTTGGTGCCTCTCCTCTCCTTCGGGAATTCCTATTACTCTTATGTTTCCTTTTTCCATGGTGTCAGATAGATCTTGAATTTTTTTTTTCATTCTTTTCCCTTCGTGTTTCATTTTCCTTTTCCCTTTTGGTTCTTTTAATATTTGCACCTTCGAGGTCGCTAATGCGGTCTTCCATTTCATCGATTCTACTTTTATCGCTGTTCCCAGAGATCTTTAGATCTTCCTTTAAGCTCTTATTCTCCTTCTTTAGGGTCTCGATTTCTTTCTTCAGATCGTTAATTGTTTTTTCCATTTCTTTCTTTTCCTTTATCATGATTTCCTTAATGATAATTCTAAATTCTTTATCTGTCAGAGAGAGAAGTTCTTCCATGTCATTGTCGATGGGTTTTGGTGCTTGATTTTCTTTTTGTTCCGTGTCCTTTCCTTGAGGGCTTGCTTGGTTGTTTATATTTTTCCTTCTCCCTGTTTGTCTTCTGATTTTTTGTAAGTGTTGGGAGATTGTGGCACTGGTGTTGGCAGGCATCTCTTTGGGTTCTCCTTCTTGGATGTTGAGGAGTGGTGATCTAACCAATTCTGGCCCTGTTAAGCCAAACCCTTGGTGGTCGTGGTGGTTGGTGGTCTTAGAGCTAGTTCCACTCAGGTCCAAGAACCCCAGTACTGGGGTCTGTGGCTGTTTTGCTCTAGATCCTTGTAAGCTAGGGAGGATGATTTTTTTAATAGATATTTATTTTTGTTATTCGTATCTTTTACATTATTGTGTGTTCCCCATAAGTTACCCACCACCTGTTCACCCATGGAGCCATCACCATAGTCCTCAGTGCTCCCCTCTTCCCCCCTCTTGAGCCCTTCCCCTCCCCTCCTTCCCTGCTGAATGTCGCTTTTTTATTTGGCTCCCCTATATTCCTGTTATAAGTGAAACCATTCGATAATTTTCTCTTTCTTTCTGGCTTATTTCACTGATCATGATCCCCTCTAGGTCCATCCATGTTGCTGCGAATTGCATGTGTTTGTCTTTTTTGAATGCTGAATAGTATTCCATTGTGTATATGTACCACATCTTCTTGATCCAGTCATCTATTTT
>PVIJ01006719.1:0-89239 GCA_004024925.1 Scalopus aquaticus
TGCCCGAAAGTATTCTAGGTAATCTAGAGATGATTAAAGTATATGGGGTGATGTGGGTAGGACATATGGAAATACTATGCCATTTCATGCAAGGAACGTGAGCATTCATCATTATTGTTTGGTATGGGGGCAGGAGGAATGCAGGTCCTGGAATCCCCATCCAGCTGCCTACCTGTGGCTCTTTTTACAAGACAGTACAGAGAGGGGTATCATATAGCAAATGCAATACCTGCCCAGACTTTTAAAAACATAGAAAATATGCTTTCTAGAATAATGTTATACCTTTGGCATTTGTCAGAGTTCCTGCTCACAGCTTATACATTTTTTGCTACTGAATAGTCAATGAATTTGACAGTTCCTATTATTCCTCTAAATAAAGACTCAGACCCACTTGCACGCAGGAAGAATATGTCATGTTTATTTCTTTGTGTGTTTCTCTCTTGTTTGTTTTTGAAATGAAATAAAGAGGTAAGGGAAGAAAGATGCTTCATTTTGTAGTATATAATCTTTTAACGTTAAAAAAAAAATCTGGTGATCTGGTGTATCAGCTTCCAAAATATCATACTTATCAAAAATTTGAATATAAGTAATTTTTTCTGAAAGATGGATATTTACTACAAGTACAGCAGTTCAAACAGTAATGAACTTAAGCTGCTCTCCAAGACAATGATGAATTGGACCAATCTACCTTGAAATGTAACATTTTGTCATTTGATGATGATAAGCAGCTGCCTCATTGAAGAAATCTGCATAATGCTCAGAAGTGAATCTAATAAGGTACCTGAAAGAATACTGATACTATTTTTCCACTTTGAACAAACTGGTAAATTATAATACATGTGACAAACACTATATCCAGCTGTGAATAATATGTGTGGCTATAAGTGCTTTTGGATATAGGATGATATCACCTTTGAAAAAAATGTTACTCGCAATGTCTTTCTTCTTTTTTTTTTAAAAGATTTATTTTTTATTTATACATACAAGCTGGGGTACAGGCCAGAGGCGTGGGGCGGCGAGAGGGTTCACAAGAGACAGAGAGGGTAACAGAACAGGCAGATCAGAAATACACTGCTGAGGGGAGCAGCGGGCAAGGCAGGAGAGGTCTGCCGCGCCATGTGGGATTCTCCCTGGCCGGGCGCGGAACTCGCGTTGCTGCTGCCGACAGCTCCACAGCGCAGCATTTAACCACTGCACCACCAGGGAGGCCCGCAATGTCTTTCTTTTTCATAAATATGGGAATGAATTTAAATCTCTCTTCAGTTTTGTCCTCTCCTGCTCATATTTCTTCTGAGAAATTTGCCGTGAAAGCATCTTCAAAACCTGGGCATGGAACCCAACCCAGCCTAAGTGGTTCATATTTTGAACCAAATAAGCCTGTGGGTGGGTGGGGGTACCCCAAGGTAACAGAATGTGCTAGCACCGAGGCGTTTATGTTATAAACCCACCCTCGCTTAAGTGCATTCCCCCTAAAAAGTGGACCCTGAGCTGGTCCAGTGGGATTCAAGTAGTGACCCTGCCCTAGCCCAAGTGGGGTCCCCCTAGTCAAGCGGACCCAAGTTGGTCCCATTGGAGGTTCATTGTGCCTTATGCACTCACCCAAGCTTAGGGGGTTCCCCTACCCTCCTCGTCTACCTAAGCAGTAGGGAAAGTTTTCCTTTCAGGGTGCTGGTGTACTGCTAGCTTCACCATGCACCAGCTTAGCTCACTCCTTGGGCTCTAACACATGAGAGCTGTCACCGAAAAGGAAGCTGCGTCCTCCTGTAGAGTATAGATTACAGGGAACCCTGCCAATCTGGGAGCCCCAAACAGATAGAGAAACCTATCTCTTGGGCGAGCAAGAGAGTTGAGGAAGTACATTCAGTCCCGTGATACCGCAACGTCTTATCACACGGTCTCCGATCCATCACCATCACTCCGGGGCTTCTTAGGGCAAACTTGAGAAGCACACATGGCACCTTTAACTCCTGCTTTTCTACAGTTCTGTAATAGGGATAAAAGGGGTTTGACCTGTGCAGTTGTATGAGTCAGAGAACTTTCCAGAACATTAATAGTACTGAACAAGCCCCTGATCCTTGAACAGAGGGGCCACTCCAGGAGGATTGTACAGCTGCAGAGGAGGCACATTCTGTTCCTTTTCTTGATCAGCCGGAAAACGTATGATGAGGGCTCCCCTCATCTCTGCCACCACATTCCAGCCTGGACTGGAGAGATGCCCCCGACACATTTCCTACTGGGAAATGTGCTAAAATTAACCTGAAGTTCCTCAAATCCTGGCTGGGGAGATATCACACAGTCAGCAGAGCTCATTTTCCTCCATTAGCACACTGTTTTCCTGGCTATCACAAGAGCAAGTTATCTTTGGCATTTTGGAGGATTTATAATTGTTGTGTCTCAAACTGAGAACTCTCTAGTAATAACCAAATAGTGGAAATTTCAGTGAACAGAGCTTTTTACTCTACCAAATCCAGACATGAGCTACAAATAGAAAGTCATTCTGTGGCTTTTCCTTCCACAAGCCTCATCTGGCATTTGTAGTCAGGTCCAAGAAATCTTAAAGCAGAAATGAAACCTCCAGGTGCTGGAGCCTGTGTCTGTAGCCATGGGGCTTCCCTTCAGTGTGGCCGCTCTTGTATAATAATACATCTAGGGGGGCAGGGGTGAGATCAGCAGCCTGATTCTCTGAGACCAGTTCAGAGGCAGTGCTCACCGGGTCCTCCTGCAGGTAGCGAGGTAACTTGCACGCCCCATTCAATCCAGCCTGGAGTCTTTGCCTGGCCATTACCAGGCTCTCTCCTTTGTCCCACACAGACCTACCGCCTCTCTTCCTGCTGACCCAAATTCCCTGTGTGCTAGGATCCTCTCAGTCCAGGTCTCTAGTGTCTCTCTGGATCCCCTTAAACTGATATTCTGTTTCCTAGAAAACAGGAAGGAGAGAGCGCTGAAAGAAAAACCACCAGCTGTGCCACGTGACTGGAAGAGCAAAAAGCAAGCCCTCCCTGGCTCCCTAACCTTGTGTGGCTCTCTTACCTGCTCTAAGACTTGGGCTTTTCCTCTAAGAAGACTAATTAAACATTCTATTCAGAGCATTTAGTACTGGACCGGCACAGGATGCGTCTCTATTATTTTTTATTATTACTACAATGGCGTTTATCAACACAGCTCCTGAAGAAATGACTCTCACGATCCACCACAGCAAACACGTTCAGAGTTTGATTATGCCTGGGAAATGCTGTAAACCAAAGCTTACTCATGGTCGCGTGGAGACTGGTAATGCACAGAAGTGGTTCCTGCGCGCAGGAACGAGAACAAATTCCTTAATGGCTATAATTCCATGTTCTCATCCATAAAATGGGGTCAATAATAATTCCTTCCTCCTACTCCTTTTGAGTGTTTCAGTTAGGTGCCACGCATGACGTATTTAACAAAACACCAGGTTTATATAAAGTCGACACAGTGAACAAGGTGCATTACTTACTACTTCTACAACTATTTAATGATGCCAAGAATTCTTGCATTTAAAAACAAATTTTAAATGTTATTTAAATGGGGGAGGAGGGAGATGGCCTCCCTGGTGACCTAGAGGTTAATTCTCAGCACTGTCACCACTATGGCCCAGATGGATATACTCTGCCAGGGAGCTTCCCACATGGCGCTGCAGACCTCTCCTGTCTGCTGGCTGCTCCCTTCAGCAGTGCATTTCAGTAGATCCCCTAGTTCTGCTCCCCACTCTGTCTCTGGTGAATCCTCTCACCCTCTGCACCTCTGACCTGCATCCCAGTTCTTCTACACAAAAAATACATACATAAAATAAAAAATAGATAAATAAATGTTGTTTAATCATATATTTCCTAAGCTTATTTAACCATGGATCTGCTTTCTGGTCTTTATCCTGTCATGGGCGGCTCCTGTGGAGAAGAAACACTTTAGCGGTCACAGTAATGAAACATTATGGGCTGCATGGTCTGGACAGAGCTTTCAAGAGTGAGAAGAGTCCTGGGTCTATGACTCAGCAGAAATGAGTCAAAACCCGGAGCAATTTTTTTTTTTTATTCTAACGAGTAGGGGTGCCCACCCCCCGCCCCGGCAGGCCTGTGGGGCGGGAAGAGGGAAATTACTTTATCTCCCTAAATTTCAGTTTTCTCCTCTGTAAAATAAAAATGATTGTATCTAGTTCATAGGATTGCTGTCTCATCACAAATGACAAAAAATTGCACTTCAAGAAATGACATCTGAGTCTTGATGTCTGTATTATTACTTTTGCTGTAGTACCCCAGATCTCTGCCTTCCTAGTGTGTGAACTTCAGTGCAATATTTTTTATGTCTGGAAATTCTTCACAAACTTTTGAAGGTTAAATGAGAAAACACCCACAAAGAGGGAGGCATCATTGAATTGCTCACTGATGTGTCCATCCTTCCCCTGACTTACACCCCCCTAAACTGTGAGTCATATTCCATTTTCTGTCAGTTCCCATTTCTACATTTATTGAGACCTTTTCACTGTAAATCCCAGAAAGCACATTGCAAACTCTTTCCCCTCATTCTGCTCGTTTCTAAGTGCCTAGAATGTGCTAAGCATTAGGAGAGTGTCTGTGACTTGCCTGTGGAAGGACTAGTAACTGTCAGGCATATAAGCAAACTTAGGTGAGAGGAATATTCGGCCTAGCTCTGTCTGGTGCGCTTTAACTCCAGAGCTAAGGGATATACCCTTTCTAGCTTTCTGTTCCAAAGTGAACAGGCACCACCTCTCCTGTGGAAAAGAGCGAACATAACTCTAGACCTGCTTTCTTTTTCCCAAATTAAAGTATTATTATGTTGGATATGTATGTTATGTTAAATTGTATCCCAAACTCCCCAAATTCAGGAAACAAAATTCTAGGGGCATTCTGCTGCTATTTATTTTGCAAAATCCTATCTTCCCAGAATCAGTCTGCTAATTTCCAGGCCTTCAGTGGCTCCCAGAAAGCAGCAGAATGGTCCCTAGGATATAAGTCAATGTTACTTACTTTGATCTGAATATTCTGAGCTAAGATAATTATATGAAAAATTAAGCCTTGTGTATCTGAATGACTTGTGATCTCAAGTTTCAACTTCTGTAACTATTCTGAAGCCAGGAACGGACCTCCTGATGGCTCGTTACTGGTCAACATGACTGCTCAGAGGAACCCAGATCGCTGATAAAACGTTAGTTCTGGAGGTGTCTCTGAGGCTGGCTCAGGAAGAGACAAGTATTTGAATTGGTAAACAGAATAACACAAATACTCCTAGGCATCATCTGATTGTTCTAGTCCAGACCTGGACAGAACAAAAAGGCAGAAAAAAAGTAATGTTACTCTCTCCCCCTCCTTGAGCTAAAATTTCATCTCCTCTTTCCCTTCTCTTATCCCTTCAGATTCACGCAGGATTTATACCACCAACCCCATTTCTCAGACCTTTGGACTCAGATTGAATTGCGCCATCAGAATTCCCGATAGTCCAGTCTCTTCACCCGCCATAACTAGGTGAGTCAATCCTATAATAAATCACCTCTCTATCATCTCTCTGACTGTCTGTCTGTCTGTCTATCGATCTGTCTGTCTATCTCCTCCTATCGGTTCTGATGTTGTGGAGAGAACCCTGACTAATATAAACCTCATAGAATGACAGTATATTACAGTTTCATATTAAGTTAAAACTTCATTTATACTCTACCTTAGAAAGGTGAGAAAATAGCAATAGTCAGAAAAGCATATCTCCTTTTGGGAAAAAGTATAGTCTAAGTTTAGACAAAGCTATTTTGTGAACAAGCAGACCTCATTTTTTAAAACTTCGACCGCTGTAGGTAGTGATTTGCTCACAATTCATTGAAACCAGTATGTTTTTAGTATGCCAGGCACCTTCTAAACATCCAGGTTCCTGAGATAGAAAACTTAAATTTAGCAGCATTTCTCATAAATGAATGTTGACAATAAACTTGGTGTTTTATTAAGTGTTTTGATTTGAAGTGGCTAGGAAAGAGTTGATTATGTGAACATTTTCAATAGATTCTACTAATGTACACAGGTCAAGAGATTGAAGGAAACACTTTTATGTACAATACTTTACTTTAAAAAATGTCCTTTAGGGCCTCCCTGGTGGCGCAAGGTGTTAAGTCTCAGCACTATGAAGCTATCAGCAGCCACTGCAGCACAAGTTCAATCCCAGGCCAGGGAGCTTCCCACATGGCACAGCAGACCACTCCTGTCTTGCCCGCTGATCCCCTCAGCAGTGTATTTCAGTCAATCTGCCTGTTCTGCTCCCCACTCTGTCTCTGGTGCATCTTCTCACCACCCCACACCTCTGGTCTACACTCCAGTTCTTGTATGCATAAATAACTAAAATTTTTAAATGTCCTTTATTATTTTTTTTTTAGATTTTTTTTTTATTTATACATACAAGCTGGGGTACAGGCCAGAGGCATGGGGCGGCGAGAGGGTCCACCAGAGACAGACTGGGGAGCAGAACAGGCAGATCAGAAATACACTGCTGAGGGGAGCAGCGGGCGAGGCAGGAGAGGTCTGCCGCATCATGTGGGATTCTCCCCGGCAGGGCGTCGAACTCAGGTCGCCGCTGCCGACAGCTCCACAGCCCAGCGCTTAACCGCTGCGCCACCGGGGAGGCCCTAAATGTCCTTTAAAGGTAAATTTTCTTGTCCTTCTTACATAATACTACTAGAAAATATGAAATTTTTATTAGAATTGTATTAAAGATTTCTATACTGATCCTCAAGTGCCCGCTCACTCAACCTTTTGACAATGTTTAAAACCAACTTGAATTCTTATTTTGGATTCCTTCAGAGAAATTTACCATTCTCTTTGCAATATAGCAGTTCCACCACAAGAGGGCACTGTGCGCTCAAAGCACTTTAAAACAGATAAAATCCAAAACGGTATACTTATCCCTGGTTTACCCCAGAAGATTCCTGATGTTGAAAAAGGGACGTTTGTACGTCGGTATTGTATTTGGACAGAGTTAAAGCAGAGAAGCCATCAGCACTCAATAGTTCCAAAAGCAAAAAAACAAATGTCACGAGAATTATTGTCAGCAGTTCAAGTTATTTTTCATTCCTGCCACAAGATGGCGCGTCTTCCTCAACGTAGCCAAGTTGCAGGCTTGGAGCTAGCTTGCTTTTTTTTCAAACTTTGGATTGACAGTCATCACTGTCATTTTGAAAATTATTATAAGTAGAAGCTTTAGTAAGAACTTTTGTTAATTCTCAGTTTAGCTTTTTTAATTATCTACTTATAAAAATTTGCTATTTTTAGGGATTGTGTTTCTGTAAGATCGAATACTACAGCGCTGAAATGGAGAGCTATTTTTAGTGCAGGTGAGATTTTCACCAGTCCCTGAGCAGAGGTTCATTTAATTTAGGTACTGTTGATTTCACATCGTCTCTAGTCTCCAATGTTAGGTTAAAAAACTCAACAAAATTGACAGAAATCTTTTAAACAATAGTAATTCATCCACTAGAGCCATGAAAAAGATAAATTATTTTGTAAAGAATGTGACTTCATTCCTTACAAAATAATTCATCTTAGCGATACAAGGTGAGCCTCTGCATGAGATTATTAAAAGTTCCGCTTGCAACCGGTTTTCTCCTTAGATCTGAGTTTCAATTTTCTTGTTCGCCAGTTTATTTCCAGTCTGTAGTAGTGTCTGGCTGAGTGAAGGATTGGTGACAAATGAATTGTTTACAAGCTGCCTGCGGACTCCTTAGGGGCTGGTCAACTACAGCTTAATTCAGCAAGCGCAGACTGCAGGACGGCTCTATGAATAATAGAAGACTTTAAAAGAAGGAAAGAAAAAAATCTCTCCAGCTAATTTGCAGTGGCAAAGTGACAGAAGGAAATTGTCCTAGCGGGACCACATGCCCCGTCCCCCAAGGGCGCTGCCTTAGGGCACCTGGCGACTGGCATAACATTGTCATAGTTTAATCCAAATCATGTGCCTTTATAAGTAAGAGCCTGTGGAGTTTTTAAATGTTAAAAAGAGGGGATATTGAACAAAGAAAGTGGGACAAGTAGAAAACAACCAAATAGTAGATTTAAACACAACCAAACCAACAATCATAGTAAGATTAAATCATCTAAATATCTCAAATTAAAACACAAAAATTATCTGACTGGATAATAAGGATTAAATCATCTGTGGGAGCAACACCATTCTCACATATTCACTATGCCCTCTGAGTATTGGGTTCTGACTTCAAATATTGGAAAATTAGTTTCACCTGTTTTGAAATATCCTTAACAGGGGATTAGTGGGGTGGGGGTTGGAAATCCTCCACTTTTCTTTATTTACAAAGTACATTCTCACCACTGAGATCCCATTTAAGTGCTTCAAGCTGTTACTAAAGAAGTATATATATTTAAAAAGCAAACAAATGGATTAAATAATAACAAGATTGATTTGCAATGATTAAGATGATTTGGTCAGAATTAAAATAGGAAGTTAAATAAAAAAAAAAAAAAAATAGGGGCCACCCTGGCGGCCCAGCAGTTAAGCGCTGCACTGTGGAACTATTGGCAGCAGAGTCGCGAGTTCGATGCCCAGCCAGGGAGATTCTCTCATGGTGCAGCAGACCTCTCCTGCCTGCCCGCTGCTCCCCCCAGCAGTGGATTTCCATAGACCTGCCTGTTCTGCTCCCCACTCTTGTCTCTGGTGAACCCTCTCACCGCCCCACGCCTCTAAAAAAAGTAAAGTGAGAGTTAAGAGAACAGAAATTTAAGGATCCAAATAATCCCAAAATAGAAGTTGAGATATAAAACACAAAACAAATTGGAATTTTTTATAAAAGGCTGAATCATCACAGTAAAATATAAGAAATTTAAGGTTAATCCTACAGTTAAACCCTCACAAAGGAAGTCTAAACTTCAAATAACCGAATTTAGAATCATTACAAAAAAAAAACAAACCCATAATGGGGAAAGAAGAAGATAGAGCCCCAAATGTGAGAGTCAGGACTGGTGGTAGGGGAATCCGACAAAGCCCCATGCCCAGTGTTGACCGGATTTACAGTGTACACAATGCGCCCTCTGGTGGCTAATCTCGAGAATCACTTTCCTTGTCAATGTAATCTCTCCCATTCCACTCCTTTAAATTTCGCTAATTTTTATTTCTGGTTAACAGAATATCATAATATTTAGTAGGATTACTTGGAAGAGCTTACCTTTCCCCTAATATCTTTTTTTAAAGCTTACGGAATAATTCCTCAAAGTGAGGAATTATTGAGTGAATAATTCCTCAAAATACCATAATCAGAGGAAGAAAAAATCGTTTCTTTACATCCTTCACTCAGTCTTCAATTGTTTTTACTTTACCATATTCTAAATATCATTCTTTCTCTGTAGATAGAAAATATAGATAGAATTCTTTTCTGAATCATTTGAGATAAACTGAACAGTAAGTTGAAGACACCTGATACCAAATTTCTCAAGATATAATACAAAACTCAGTTAATTATTATGTAATTCTGCTTGCAGAAGGAGATGGGATGAGAAAGTTTTAATTATAAATATGTAATCACAAGAACGATTATCATATTTAAAGCCTGGAGTGCCCTATGTGTCCACGTTTGTTCTTATGTTGTTATATGTTGTTTCTAAATGTTCTCCTGCTATCCCTTAGCATTGGCCTCTACAGTCATTGCGAAAAAATTCGAAGTTCTACATATTCTGCTTCTGTTGACCATGTTACTCTCATTGCTGCTAAGACTCCCTTGTCCTGTATGAGCCCTCACCAGAGTAAAAGATCGCTCAAGATGCTCTCCACCTCACAGGGTCTCCATGAATACTGGTTTTATCACCCAACTCCTACTCGCCCTGCTCTGTGGGTCAAAGCAGTGCAAACACAGTACGCGAAACTAAACTCCCCCTAGCCTCAGCACTTCTTCCCAACGCCAAGGAAATTGGTGAAGCGACTTGATCCAAGGCAGCCATAAAAAACCCTGGAATGTTCAGGAACGTGTGTACCATGTAAGAGCAAACTAACTTAGACTCTACTCAGAATCCTGCAAAATGTTCAACAGATAACCTATCCAAATTTCAAAAAACAAGTCAATTCCTCAAAACTACATATATTCGTTAGAATTCCTAGAAGAATGCCAACTGTATTCTTAGTAACACAAAAATGGTTCCACTGGCTCCCAAAAAGCAGGTTTCCAAAACCTATGTATCATTTTCTAGAGGGTATGTTACCTTCCTGACCAAGTTGAAAATAAATACAATGTCCCATGATTTCCAAAGGCAATTATTTGCCTTGACATCTCTGATTCAGAAGTTCCAAAGTAAAAAAAAAATAAGTAAAATTTTAAATAGGGAATGTTTGGGACTATCCTATTTCTATACAAATATTTGCATGGAAAGTCATAGAATCTGATACGGCACTTGTGAAATAAAAGGCAGTAAAGTTAACTATAAATTACATCTCATAAATATCACAAACATTTCATTAAATGGACAAATTTTGAGAATCAAGTAGGAAAGTTTGAAATTCAATCCTTATTTAAAAGACAATAGTTTATATTGAAGATATTGTGTGCCAGGGAGAAAGGAAGGATTTCAAAATGGAATAGAAAAATGTACCATTCTTAACTGAGTTGACAGCAAACATCAGTACTGAATCACTTACTTCTTCTAAGGAGAACACAAGCTACCACACAAAATTTTGATTTTATTTAGTTTATTGATATGATCCAAACAAACTGAACTTATGAAATGACGAAAGGTCACAAAACAAGACATGGCTGAACTACATCCAAGTGGTGACTATTTTATTGTGGAAAGTCAGTTTATGAACTAATTGAAAAGAAAAAATCTACAATAGCAACTATGACTCAAATTGAGCCGGAATGCAGCATGTGTGACACCCAACACGTCAGTGAGGTTCTGCGCATGCGCCTTGCAACCGCCTCAGCAGTCTCATTCTGACCTTTGATCTGGAAACCCATAAAGGACCCCTTGCCTCACCGGCTTTGCAGCCAGGCACAGGATCTCCACAGCTTACAATCAGTTCTATTTCTAGTTTCCCGCGTCTTTTTCTTTCTTGTCTCCTTTTTCGAAAGTGACAGAGCTTACAAAGAAACTTGTCTGGTCAGTGCTGAGCAAGGGTGAGAAACAAACACTTTGAGATGAGTTGGGAGTTTTGGGAAAACCAATAGACTCAGACAAGCAAGGAAAACAGAATAGACATCATCAAAAAGCACTGAGTCAGGGGCCCATGCGTGCTTCACAGAAAAGGACAGAGGGGGAGAACAAGGAGAGAAAGGAAGGCCCACTGAAACACGTGGCCAACCGTACCCAAAGAACTGTAAGGAGGAAGAAAACTGGAATGGAAAGTAATTTTCTTTATGTTTTCAAGGTGAAAACATTTTTAGAAAGGAATATAACACCAAATTTATAAGTAAAATAGCAACAATGAGTATTTAAATAAAATAGAAAATGGAAGGAAATAAAGAATTCTTTCACTTCCACTTGATTTTGCCCAATTTTTAAAAAGGTAACATAAGTCAGGCTAGTTTTGCTTTATTGGACATGGAAACATTTCTGAGGGAAAGCGGAGAACCCAAGTGAGGTCTCTCACATAAACTGCGAGGGAGGGGGTGTTTGCAAGGGAGGGCTCCACGCTTGCCATGCTCACGCTTTGAGACCAGAGAGTCTTTAACCTGCCCCTTAAATGACAGGTTTGGATCATAGAAACATCACCCAACACCACAGGATCACGATCACAAGTAGGCACTGCCCAGAGAGCCACCGAGTACCATGAAGCCCACCAGCAGCTTGAGAGAGAAGCTTCTGTGCAGAGAAGAGGAAAGAGAAGTTCCACACACCAAAGGCTCTGCTTTGTAGGGTCTTTCTATGTCCGGAGGTGATGCTGTCATTCCTTGAATCTGAAATGGAAGAGCAGACAATGTCAACCAGCATTCAGCTCAAGGGCAAGATTTCAGCCAAGGTCAAGGTTGCTTCCACTAGGATAATGGGTTTGGGGAGGGCTGCTGAAGGAGGGAACGGTCAGGGCAGCAGAAACCTTCAGGATTCAGAGGGAGAAGGGGAAGAGGGCTTTGCAAGCTCTTAGGAAAGAAGAGATGCACAAAACAGACTCTGGTGCTTTCAGAAGCTCTGAGCTCACCGTACTTCGGCTTCATCCTTATTCTAACTTTAGAATAAATTTTCCTCTACAAAAGGAGAGGAATCAGGAGTTTTCAGCTAACCCAAAACATATGTCATCAGACACATCAACAGGCAGCTCACCCCTGGATTTAAGGATATGTGTCTGTTCCTTAGGTTTGCTGTTGTGGATTCAGGTAAAAAGTAACATCTGGTTTCCCAGAACACTAAGACAAAATAGAACTCACCGACCACTCTGCATTGTCTGTCTTGGAGCACCTCACGTTGACTTGCAGGCTAAGCACAAGGTTATTGAAGGAAACACCTTCCTTTTTAGTCCATTTAAATTTGTTCATAGCATCCATGAAAGAAAGGTTTTTATACTGTTTGGGGCTTTTGATAATGAAAGGCCAGGTCCTGAATTTAAAATACCCATCATTAGTCATATTAAGAACAAAAGCATTATTTTTCAATAATCTAAATTAAGCCTCATACTTGTTTGGTTTTTTTACACACAATAGACTACCTAACGCAAAGTCTTGAATTTATCAGCAATTTTTAGAAAAAATACATACTAAGTAAAGTCTTTTAAAAATGAAATTCCTTGTTTTAGTAGCAGAAAAACATTACGTTTAGACAAATAATTTTGGCTTAGAAAACTTCTCTAGAAGCCTCACAATTTCTCACTTCTTTGTTTTGACTCCAGTTACCAATCTAACTGGTAAGTAGTCAGTTCTGAAACATGTTCCGTTGTAACTGAGAAATCTGTAGGTTCTGCAAAGTTACTATAAGAAAGATAGAAATTTCAACACCATACCTTTGAAAAGCCTGACCACTGTTGGCTGCCCTGTTTTGACTTGCCTGTGTGACAACAAATCCAAAGGACTTAAAATTGTAGTAGTGTTTTAAAATTTTTACTGAGAAAAAAATAACCGTGCAGATGATACCCTTTTCTTTTGCTTGTTACTCAAAAAATCATGGTAAATGTCCAAAAGAAAAAAAAATCACAGAAGAATGACACAAACAGCCATAAAAGACACTCTTTAGGGGATGTCTTCATTAAATATAAGTTTTGTATTACTGACGCTTGAAAAAGGAAAGTGTAAGAGTTAGCACGTCACAAAAATTCACAATGACTAAGTAACGTCCTAGAAATGATCATGGGAAACCAGTAGGTATTTCACTCCTGTGACGCCTCAAGATCTTCCTGTGTTTTCCCAATTACTCACAAATTACCCTCAGCCAAAGACTATACATTTCTAATATCTGATCTTCACAATTTCTTCATTTATTTATGTCATTACTCACCTCTCATATACTCAGACATATTGAATATTAACTTTTAAATAAAGCGTCCTTTATCCATTTCTCAGTCATAACAAGCAGTTTAATGTCTATATTAAAATTATTTCCTTCATTCTAATTTCCTTTTTCCTTTAATTAAAGTCACTGTATCTTTGTTGAAATTTAAATGCACTGTTTTCTACAGACCTTAAAGTAAACACCATAAAGAGCAATGAGCACCCCACTACATTAAACTTACTAACATTAAACATGACATAAAACTTACAGTAAATACATGAAAGTTAAAAGAAATCTAAATAGATCACTAAAGAAATCAGACCTCAAGGAAAGAGAGAAAAAGGGGAAGAAAAAAAAAAGGAAACACGAAACCAGCCAGAAAACAATTAACAAAATGGCAACAAATGCCTTATGTTGTGACACACACCAAAAAAAAACCCCTCAACATATTTAAGATAAAGATGATGTGTTATGCATATATAATAGAATACTACTTAGGTCTATTTTTTAAAAAGATGAAGTTTTGCTATTTGCAACATGGGGGTTTGTTAAGTGAAATAAGGCAGACCAAGAAAGGCAAAGTATCAACTGACTATACTCACATGTGGAAGATAAAGAAACAAAGCAAATGGACTGAATAAACAAAACAAAACAAATCCTTAGACTCTGATAACAAAATGGTGGTTACCAGAGAGAAAGGCAGAGGAGAGGTGGATAATATGAGTAAAATGAGTTAATTTTATGGTGTTGGATAAAAATCAGACTTTCAGTGGTGATCTTAATGTAGGACACACAACTGTCAAAGCATAAAAGCTGTACACTTAATACTTAGAAAGGGAAAAAGAAACAAAACAAATGAACAAACAAAACAAAAACTCTTGAGATTATGAGAACAAAATGGCAGATGGGAGATGGGCAAATCAGGTGAGAGGTCAACTGAATGTGGTGGATAAAAACCAGACTTTGGAGGTGACCCATGGTGTAGAATACAGAGATATAGAATTACAATGTTGCACCCCTAAATCTACACAATCTTATGAACCATATTACGCTGGTAACTTTTTTAAAATTAAACATGTTGTGAAGACTTATAGAAACAAAATTCAAAATTAGCACAAAACAAAAACTTGATTTGAAAGGAGACTATTTCATTTACATGCAATGTCCTTTTAAATATCTAAAAGCTAAAATCTAGGTTTTTTAATATAAAATAATTTCTAAATCAAATACTGAAAATTAAATTTACTATTCAAAAAGATATCTATCTTGAAAAAAAGAAAATCAATTTTAGGGAGAGCATCAGCCTACAATTACCTAAAACACCACAAGGTGGTAGTAGAATCTCTACTGAGGTTTGAGATGGACAAAATTCTCTGAATTTTCTGCAGGTTTGGTGGAAGGGGTGAATAGCACAATATTATTGTACAAAGATAAAATTTTATTTTTTTTACATTTTAAAAGGACAGGATCATAACAAAAAGGATAAAGAAGAGGAGAGGCCTCTGCATAGCCATAGGCAGGCAGGAGAGTGCCCATAGATAAATCATAAAAAGTTTTATTGCTAGAATTAAGTCAGTGGATTACTATTTACTGAGATCACAACATAAAGTGGAAGAGGTATAAAGACATTTACTCACTTACTAGAAATATGTGGGGAAAGCATGTAAAGAGATACAAACCCGATGTTCATGGGCTGGATACAGTATAAGTGAGGCTGGGGGACCTGGGATATGGTGACCAACCTCTCTGATATGACATCTTCTGTCTCATCTTTATAGTCTTCTTTGCCGCCCCACTAACTTTGTTCAGGCCCCTGCTCCATAATGATACCACATCAACAAATTTCCCACTTGTCACTGTTACGGCAACTTTCCCAGAGAAATCAGGCGGCACTCAGAGGTGGAGAGAAAGAGATTTAATTGTCACACCGGTGGGCCCAGTGAGACAACTCCCAAAAACCTGAGCCCCAAATTACAGGAATTGTAGGTTTTCATACAGTTTACATAAGGAAACTTACCTACCCCATCCATCATAAACTTTTTTGTTTAGGAAGGGGGTCAAGGTAACCATACTACTATTGTGGGCAAGCAGTACAGCACCGAGACTTTCCCAGCAGCTTTCCGCCCCAGCAAGCAGCAGTATCCAAGCAGTGAACTTAGCAACTTTCATTTCCAAGCAGCAAACTTATGAACTTCCTACTTCATCATTTCTAAGCTTTTAGACTGTCCTACACCATACTTCCCGATTACCCCCTGGAGAAAGAGGAAGACAAAACAGAAAGAAAAAGTCTGGAAACAGGAGTTTATGTAATAAGAATATGAATTCAATTAAACAAGAGCTCAAGTACAAGATGATCAACAGAATCAGATGAAAAGAACTTAACAGACCAAAGAAAATAAACTTTAGACAAATCTAGCACCAACAAATTAGAAAAAGCAAAATGCAGAAGAGTATTTCTGAAAAACAAAGAAGAAATGTTTGAGAAAAATCTCAAAAAGATTGGAAAAAAGCTTGCAGAGGTAAGAAAATTCCCCAAAATTAAGAAAAAAAAAACCAGAAATGAATATATGTACTAAAGGAACACTATTTCAGAAAAATTTGATTCAAATGCTGGAGATTGAAATATGGTCAATTTATGGAGGAATACTCCTAATCATTGAAAGAGATCTCCCAAGGGAGAAAAAGTATGAGCCCAAAATGTTGTATCTAGCCAAATGCTGTCCAAATACAAATGCAGAAATTCTCAAACAAAAGAACCCAGGCAATAAAACACCTGGAAGCCCTTCTTGACTAAACAACTTGAGGATAAAATTCCAAATAAATAATCTAATTAAGGAGTTCAGAAATGTAATGACCTTGAGGGTGAAATAAAGTCAGGTGGAGAAAGACAAATACTCTGTCTCATATGTAGAAGATAAAGAAACAAACCAAAAAAACAAAACAAAAGCACACTCTTAAACTATAAGAATAAAATTATGGTTACCAGAAGGGAAGGGGATGGGGCAGTGGGGGGAAGGGGTAGGTTTGTAAATTGGGTAAAAGGAGTCAATTGTATAGTAGAAGATGAAAACTAGACTTTTGATTGTAAACTTAATGGAGCGTATACAGATGTCAAATTATAATGTTGTGCACTATAAAGTTTGTATTAAATTTTATGAGACACAGTATCTTGAAAATCTTGAAACAGACATCTTGAAAATATAAAAACAGTAATCTTAAAAATATAAAAACTATAATATAAATTATAAATATTTGGAAGCATAGAAGAGTGAGGTAATAGCAAATGTGAGTGTATGAACGCCGTTATGTTTTATGATCTAAAATTAAAACATGTCATTTAAAAAAGTAGAGCAACACCTTATTGTCTTTATGACCTATTTTCTCAACATTTGATAGTCCCTTTATAAAATATTATCTTATAATTAAAAATAACAGCAAAAAACCCCAGCAACATTTATCTAATGTTGAACAGTTGTTCAGTATTTATTTATTTTGATAAAATTAAAATTAGTATTTTTGTTTAAAGTAGTGTATAAGTTAGAACCTTTATAGCAATATAATCATCTTTATATGATTTCCTACACAAAAAGAGGTCTGTAATAGTGCTACCAAGCAAATGGGGCTTTAAAATTGCCAAAGGCAGTGCCCAAATTGCTTACTGGTCACTATCTTAGTTCTGTACATGCGGGCACAACTGCAAGACTACTCAGGCTTAGAGAACAATAACAAGGGGATTTACTTAACAAACAGGGAAAAGCACAGAATTACTAAAGTCAAAGTCAACATACGGCCGTTTACCTTACTTAACACTCTGTGTGCCGACCATTTTCTGTGCCACCTCATGAATGGTATAAGCATTTGATAAAACACACACAACTCCTGAACTACTGGATATTAAAAAAACTATAATATCTCTCATAAAACACCTTACACTTTTACCAAAACAATGTGTAAAGCTTCTAGACTGAGTACGATCAAAGAAATAGCTCCTGATAATTACAAATAATCCACCGTGGCATGAAAAACCGGGGACTAGATGAACACGTATTAATACGTGAGCGGACCACAAAGTGTTAAGGCAATATCCAGTCCTTTAAGTCCCAGAAAAGTAACAAAGGTAGCATCTTCCCGCCACTGCTGATGTGGAGCTCCTCTTCCAAACAATACAATAGGCCACATTTCCAAAATGGCGTCTTCTTTCTTCTGCAGACACGCAACAATCAGACTGTAGGCCAAGTTCCAACTCAAGAGGACGACACAGAACACAACTGGAGATGCTCCCAGAACTGCCATGGTGCCCCAGTGCAGCACCAGGCCAACAACACTGAAAACAACAACTACAGCGGCCAGTCGGCCCAACAGACTGCACTCACGCATTTTAGGAAGGTGCCTGCTTTGGGCCTCTGCCTTCTTCCTTCGACTGCAGTAAAAACAAAATTGGGAGCAGTTTCCGTTGCTCAGCTACTTGCAAAAGCCTCCAAAGTCGCTGGTCCCAAAGTCACGAAAGATCCAAAAATGCTCAATCTATATCCTGGCGGCTCAAAAACTTCGGCATCTGATTTCCAAAATCTCAATCTTTGCGGCTACATTTTCTGCTGCTGCTTCTTCTTTTCCTACATCATGGCAACTGCTTCCTCTATTCCTTCAGCATGGCGACTGCCTCTTCCATTCCTACATCATGGCGACTGATTCCTCTATATCCCTTCAGCATGGCGACTGACTTTCCCTTTTCCTTCAGTCTCTCTTATTTGTCATCAGAATCTCTACCCCAACTGCAGAACTTAGCATTTTCCCTGGGGCTATTCATTCTCATCAGCAAACCCCTCCAGGGGGCACCATGTTTTCCCGGAGTTTGGACTCAGTCCGGTTACATTAGCATTCAATTACTGTTAGCATTGCTTATATCTAACAGAATTTGACCTGACTGCTTTTGTCTTCTTTTTAAAGCCCTTTTCCTGCATTAACTAAACTCATTATAATAAGTATGTGTGGCTTTTACACATTATATATAAAGTGATTTTTTTTCTCAAAAAAAAATAGAAACACACTCTCTTGATAGTTCTTTAGAAATAAAACAAGTAACAAGGGAACTCTGCATCACATAAATCTCATTGGACTACATAAACAGTGTTGATATGTGGTGTAAGGAGAATACAGAATTTATCTAACCTGTTACCCGATATTTGTGAAATTTCTGCTTTTCCTTAAGCGATGTCACAGCTGTAGGAGGCCGAGAAAAGTACTGCATCCCCAGAGCAGACAAATCCTGAGACAGGATGCAGTTGTCTCTATTTTCCTACCCACTCACTCTCTAATACTAGGATTGCTACAAATGCTTAAAATAAAATGGGGCACCTAACTAATCATGATATTAAAAACACAGAATAGAAAACTTGGGGTCATATGATCTTCCTTTTTAGTAAATTGTACCCTGAAACAAAATTAGCAATATTCTTTAAAGCAGAACAGAAAAAAGCATGCAAACTATTTCTCACCTTCTGATCTTTTAGCCAGTACCTTTTGGTTTGGCCTGCAATAACATTTATGTCACCGTGATGATGAACTAGACTTGAAAGTCTGATTTAAACTCTAACCATATATTTTATAACAGAGGCTCTTTTTCACTAATATTTTCAAAGAATAAATAAATTTAACCATGTAGTTAAACGGTTTTATGTGGGCAACGACATCTCAAAACTGGCCTTGTTCTATAAAGCAAATTCTCCCTGTCTTTCTAAGTGATGGAAAATCCAACTTTAATATTTCCTGGGGAAGACCATGACACTACCAGACCCTGAGTACACAAGAGCTAAAGCAGTTTTAGAAGCTTAACATAAGTTAACACAAAAGAAAGTCATTGGGTCACTGAACGTATTTCATTCAATGTAATTTTTTTCATTCAATGTAAAATGAATTAAATTTACATAAACATACCTTTCTGAATGCCCACTTGTTTTCAACATCCTCTAACATTAACCCCTAATTAGGAAAAGTTTCTAGTCAATATGTTAAAAAATACTCTCAAGGGAAAAAAGGACAATCTAAG
Organism: Scalopus aquaticus; assembly: GCA_004024925.1. Taxonomy (NCBI): domain Eukaryota; kingdom Metazoa; phylum Chordata; class Mammalia; order Eulipotyphla; family Talpidae; genus Scalopus; species Scalopus aquaticus. Next base: position 19,471 of record PVIJ01006719.1, read on the forward strand.
TCTCAGGAAGAAACAATATAATATTGATATTTTATAAACAAAACTATATTCTAATGTTTTATGTGCTTTTCTAATTATTTTATTTTTTAATACGTATTTACTTATTTTGAATCAAAAAGCAGATTCTATGTTGATGGAGGTATGACTATGTATCTCAGTGATCAATATATAAGCCCTAGCTGCTCCATTTATAATGTATTATGTGATGTTTAACAGTTTCTTAATCTTTCAGTTTCCATTTCCTCTCTATAAAACTGGGGTCACAAGTCTTCCTCGACCTATTGGTTTTGTGCAAAAATAAATTAAATCATGTGCCTGAAAATACTTTATAAGCTACAAACTAACTTACACAGCATTTTGATATTTGTATTTTAGTTTTGGTCTAGGTGTCACTGAGATGTCTGGCTACAAACACAGAACATAATCTATGAAGAGTAAGCTTAAATTAAAGAATATTCTTAGATAATAATTTATAACCCTTACAATATTTAGGAACGATAAATAGATCACTTTATATTTTCCCTTGATATCTGCATTTTACCATACCCTCAGTGGTTTTTTTTTTTTAACCCTCTCCTTGAAGAGACTTCCTCAAAATCTACATTTGTCTTTTGTTTAACTATATCTGTCTCTTCCATTTTCAGGAGGTCTAATCATTAGAAATTTTTTCCTTATATTAAAACAAAATCTACACTCCAAATGTCTACCAATCACCCTAATTCTTCTCTCTGGTGTTACAAAGAATAGATAAAAATCTTTTTTTCCTAGATTAACCTTAACATAACTAAAACAGAATTTTCAATTTCTTCTACCAACATGTTTCCCTAACACCACTCATACCTTATCATTTGCTTTACTCTTCCTTTTCCCTCACCATCTCCCTGAGATGCAACCAACCAACACATCCTGTGAGTACTGCCTCCAAAAGGTTAACTGAAAGTAACCAATTCTCCTCAACTCTACTGCTACCATTCTGGTGGTAAAGAACCCTCTCTCAACTGGATAATCCTAAGAGTCTCCTGGCTCTTTTTATTCTTTTCTTGCCCTCCTAGAGTCCTTTCACAACATAGAAGCCACTGATTTTGTGGGGTTACAATGAGAAGTGGAAGCTGTGACTGAGAAGTGGGGTCATCATGATCTTCGACTTCCCAGTCTCCAGAATTTCAGAAATAAATGTCTGTTGTGTGTAAGTCACCCAGTCCATGGTATTTTTTGTTAAAGCATCCAGGATGGACTAAGAAGCCTCCCCAGAGTCCTTCACCACTCTGTTAACAACAACCTCACACTTCCTTCACTCTATTATTTTCATCACATTTACTAACATATGAAAAGTTACATTTAAATTATTTACTATCTCAGCACTCTAGAAGATAATTTCAGGAGGACAGGAATAATACTAATTTTGTGCATTATTTTAAGTAGTTTCTAGGGAATATAACCAGGCAGAAAGAATTAACAAAGAACCTGAGATAGCTCTGCTTGTAAGGCAGACCTTTGGCTTGCATCAGGAACTTAAATAACAAACAACCTCCTATCCTGATATAAAGATTTTTCTAAATGATAAGAATGACTCATGCTGTTTAGACTGTTTGCATGTGATCATGCTGAATATGTGCTTATGTTTGGGAAGTCTGGAGTTTTGCTACTCGGCAAAGGCCACATATGTGTCCAGCTCCAATAAAAACTATGGGAACTGAGTCTCGTCGTAATTTCCCCCAGTTGATAAAACACTTCACATTATCAGTATGCTGATATGCTGTCACAATTTAATGCAGGTAGAATTAGTACATTCTGTGTGACTTCACTGAGAAAGATCTCTTGAAAGATTGCAGCTGATCTCCAAAACTTTGCCCTACATGCCTTTTCTTTTGTTTATTTCACTATGATAAATATTAGTCATGCATGCAACTAAGTGCTGAACCCTTTAGGTCCTCCAAGCAAATCACTGAACCTGGGAGTGGGGAGTCTGGATTTAAGAGATTCTGCATAAAGTAACCAAGAAGCTCAACTAGTCTCTCCAGTTGAAAATAACCAAATAGAAAATCACCAAAAAAGAATTTCATAACTTGGTGATGAATCAACAGTGAAAATAAAGCCCATCCTCCAAAGTATATTATCCCTCCTAGGAAATTCATTTTAAAACTTACGTGACTGGCCTGTAAATCTCCTTAACACCAATGAACTGAAGTTGTTCCATAATATCTGGAATACTTGCACATCGAGTAAGATTAATTCTTGGATAATAAAGGAGATATGAGAGACACATTTCATTTCTGGTGCTTAGTCCTCCCTGAAAAATGGAGATGATATTTTATTTAGAAAACAGCATGTTCCACAACTCTGACACTTATAATATACAACCTACAATGAAATACATTCTTTCCAGTGTTGAATATTAATAAATCTTAAAGCTGAAAAGCAACCTAAATGGCAATTTAGTTTCTAAAAAGGTAGTGATAAATTTAAACATTAATAGAATTATTTCCATCTCTTTCAAAGTTGCCTTTCCTAAATAACCTCTTGATCTTCCTTTAAGTTCTGGTTACATGATATAAACTTCTTACTACAGTGAACATTTCAGAGTATTGTGGGGGATGTTTTGTTAACATATCAGTGAGTTTCAGGGCATTTTTGCCTGACAGAGCTGAATTTTCTATAATCTTGTCATCATGTGTATTAAACACCAGCAGCTGCATACCACAGGAGAGGAAAAAAATAGAGACTTCATGCTTTGAATCTAGGTAGTAAATTTTCTACCAAAATTTAAAAGGTCCAATAATCCTCAGAAGAATAGAATCTAGGATTGCTACAACATATTATCTGCAATGTCCAATTTCCAACCAATGATTTTTAAGCATGAGGAGAACAGGAAATTATGATCTGTACACAGAGAAAAACTGATCGTTGGAAAGTGATGTCAGATTTAGCATATTTAAATATGCTCAAAGAGTTAAATAAAAACATGTAAAAGTAATTAAAGAGAAATGTGTTGAAATGAGTAAAGGAGGAGGGAATGATATCAGAGAAAGGAAAACAAAAAAGAATCAAATAAAAAATCTAAAGCTGAGCAATACTATAAACTGCTCAAAAAACTCACAGATGAAGTCAACAGAAGATTTGAAGTGGCAGATGAAAGCATCAGTGAACTTGAAGATAGACCAACAGAAATTTTCCCTGATGCCTAGGGCAATACCAGTGAGGAACAGCTGTGAGTTCTTATCATCTAATAATTTCAGTGGCTGGGATTTAGTTCTGTTGGTCTAGAATAGGGAGAGTAGCCATGCAAAGCTGCACAATATACACTCAAATAAGAATTTATTATGTCTTTAGTAAAACATATTATAAAAGCAAAATTATATATAAATCATTAGAAAAACAAAGCCAACATCAGTGCTTTCACTACTCTCTATGAACCCATCTTCAATTCTTTCTGACCCCAGCCAAAGATGATTAATTTAATATTTTATTTTTAATTCTATTGCTTTTCATTCCAGATAAAACACTTAGCTGATATATACATCCTTAAACTATATATTGTTTGTATATGTTTTTGAACTGAAACACAGGATATCTTACTACATAGATTCTGATGCAATTGTGCTCTATTCAATCAATATGTTCTACAGATACATTCATGCTAATATGTATTAATTCAATAATTTTCATAACTATGTGCTTTTTTCACTATATGCATCTATTGTAACACATATTTGTTCTCCTTTTGATAAATTGTTAAGTTGCTTCCAGTTTCTAGTTCCTGTGTTGTTACATGTTACTATGAATATTTGACATATTTCTCTCCTAGAGCAGGGCCTGCAAAAAGCAGGTTAAATATGCATAGGAAAGGAACTGGGTAGAGCATATATAACTAACTTTACCAAATAAAGTCATGTTTTTTCTCAAGGTGGATTTATAAATTTACATTCTCACTAGCAGTGTATGAGTGCTCCAGGTTTGCACACTGGAAATAAAATTTTAAATATTGCCAAAGGGTGATTATAAAATATCTCATCTGATTGATATGTGCATGAACCTGGTTTCAAATGAAACTGAACTTCATTTCATTTTGTCTATTACCCATGTGGACTTTTTATTTCTGTGAAATGTTGTTTGTTGCTGTTTTTTCTATTGTATAGCTTATGTTAAGATTTACAAAATTTCTTTTATTAATTGGATACAAATACTTTATTGATCTATGTTTTGCAAATTATTTTTTCTGTTTAAAACTTACCTATTCATTTTTCCCTGCACAATGTTAAAAAATAATAGTGATGATATCCTGATTTTTCTTCTTGCTCTAAGAAACTATTTCTAGTGTTTCATTTAATCTGATATTTTCTATAGACTTTTCAGAACTAATCTTAATCTGGTCAATGCAGTCTCTCTTAGACCAGGTTGCTAAGTATACTCTTACCCCTCATAACTGACTTATATTTTAAGAATGTTTTTTCTACCCATACTGAGGTGATCATATGTCCTTTCCTTTCAATGTCTTAATGTAGAATGACATTCATCTATTTTTCTAATATAAACAATATTTACATTCTTTGATTAAATTCAAATTGGTCCTAAATTATACTATTTCAAAATGCAGGATTTGGTTTGTCAATACTTGATGTCAAAGATGTTTTACTGGGTACATTTTGTTGACCTCTCTCACACTGTCCTTATCAAGTTTTATTAGAATTATGTAAACTTCATAAAATTAGTTGGTGAGAGGTGTTCCTACTTTTTGTGTTCCTTGGAAGAGAGTGAATAAAGCATAGATGATCTGTTTATTGAATGATTGGCGTAAGTCCCCCAGTAAATCTGTTAGGAATACAGTTCTCTTTGGGTCAGAAGCCCTTAAGGTCATGTAATTCATTCGTCCTTTTGAGGTGTTGATTCATCTAAATCCAGATTCAAATAGACAAAATAGATAGCTATTAGTAACAACAGGTCTTCTATTAAATAATATTTGGTGGATAAAAATTAGAAAACTAAGGATAGCTTTCCATGAAAGTCAGTAAATTATACTACAAATATTACCATGATAGCACTTGTTCAGTCTGATAAATGAAACAGCTCTGATTTCACTTTTATAATGTTTTATGCTAAAGGTGTTCAGGAATTTTTCTTCCATATGAAATATTTTTTACTTTTAATCTTCTAAAATCAAAATTTATTCCTCCTTCTCCACAAATTAATTTTAACAATAGTAGAAATTTTCTTACCCAAGTCATCCGGGTTCTATCTTTTGTGTTGTAGCGACACTCAGTAATTAGATTATCTCCCTAAAACATAAAAGTAAAAGCTTTCAGATTGGAGTTTATTTATTAATATATTTGTAAACCAATGGTTCAATTGTCATATGAATGGATGCATTAATTAATTTGACTCAGGTGAAGACATTTGGTCTATATAATTCTAGGATCTCTAGCACAGTAACTTAGCAAGCAGACAAAAGGCCAGACTCTCTATCCAGACCAGCCTCCAGGATGGTCTAGCTGAATGACCTTAGGTAAGGGAATGAATTCACTGGGAATACACTGTTCATCTAAAACATAATGATAAAAATAGCACTAATTTAGCACCGATATTGTAAAGAGATTAAGTGACATAGGACACACTTAGTCTCTAGTATAGATTAAACATATTCTAAACATTAGCCATAGATACTAGTTACTGTGACTACCTCTTCATTTCCATTATATTTTTAAAGGACTTCAGTTGTGTCTTTTTATTTACAAAATAATGATGAGGTAAATTAATAATAATTGATTGTTCCAGTGTTTTCTAACTTTATGAACAATCACGCAAGAACAGAAAATTGTAATTTTTTAGGTAAAATGGACAAGGCTACTCATGGACCAGAGCAGCTAAATCTGGGCGCTAGCCCCCAGATTTTCCCTCCCTGCCTCACTACATTAGGCACAGGTGTCAGTATCACAACACACACCCTGTTCACAGCACACCAGTTGGGGAGCTCTGAGATAACACAGTGAAAATAATTGGAAAGTTCCCAAGATATGACAGTACAGTAACAGAGAGTATTCCTTACAAATCTAGACAAGACCACTGTCAAACCGCATCTTTCTACTTTCAGATGTATCAAGGATTTTCCGCTTGTAGAAGAGATATTGCTATTACTAATTTTTCATAAATAGTGTAGGAATATGACTTTGAAGAACAGAATAAAGGTTCAAAACTGTATGACCATTGAGCTTGATAGTCATGGAATAAAATGTTTGATAAAATGAAGCATCATAATTTTTAAAGCTCTCATTATTGTAAGGCATAAGATTGCCTTCTATGTCTTTCTACCATTGCCACAAGCATTGCAGCCCCAAGTTGAAAGCTGGATAACCCAGCACAGTATCATCAGCTATATCCAAAAACTTCTTTCAAATGAAAGAATTATCATTACATTCAAATGAAACTTCCAAAAGTTTTTATGGTAAAACTGATGGTAATTTACCACTACCAGAATTACAAACCAAAGAATTGTTAACTGAGGAATCAATCAAAGAGTAATGTTTAGTTCTCAGAGCTCAAATATTGCTTTCTTTTCAAATCAATAAATCGAATTTCACCTGGGCTATGCAACCCACGGTGGGTAAGAATATGAATGCGGAGAACAATTCACTCAGCTAGTCTGAGATTCAGCAGACAGATGTTTCAGGCCTTTTCTTATATTCAGTGGGGAAAATCCCAAACAGTCTTACTGGCAAGATTGTTTGTTCCTCCTTCAGATACTGAAACTCCTGGAAATTGAAGTCAAAATCATCATCATAAGCAAGTAATCTCATTTCCTCTCCTTTGCGAAAGTGGCGGAGCCTGATGCCTCTGCCAGCCAGGTGAGCGTGGAGAAGAACAGCAAACACGTGGATTCCACTCGGCTTTTCCGCTTTCAGAGCCTAGGGGAACAGAGGGGAGGACTCAATTAGCCCCAACAATGCATGTTCAGACAGTTCATGTTAAAACAGACTTGGAGGGACAACTGAGAAGAAAAGTTTAAGCAATTTAAGTGAATCTCGAGTTGCCAAACATTTTTAATTTGGACTTTTCATGACTTATTCTCAACAATGTTCTTTGTGAGGCAACATTTGTCAGGAAAAAAGAAATCGGTGCATCCCGAAGCTCTCCCAAGCCAGTTCCAAATGCTCTCTCTCATTTTCCTTCTTTTAGACCATAAAGAGGCATCAAAGCTCCTAGCAAAAAGATGTGAGTACTAGTAACCTGCAAAGTGAAACTCTTGAAAGGAGAAATCACTTTTCCAGAGAAGAAAGCACAAGTGGGAGAATGGAATTAAATGAATTTCCCAAGGTCCTGCAGCTGGGAAATAGCACTGTGGCCTTTGACCCATGGTCGGAATAATTCACACCAGCCCAAGCTTTCTGTCTCCCCCATGGGCTACCTTGTCCACAGCGATAATATCATATGGTCCATAAAGAATATCATCTATATTGAAAAACTTTCATTCAAAGAAAAAAAAAACATACATGGAAGCAGCTATTATTAAATATTTAGACATGGTTTCATTATATATAACATATAATTTTATACCAATTATTCTTGGTTTTTGGTTAGAAAAGCAAATGATAAAGCAGAAAAAACTGAGAATGAATAATGAAATAAAACAAATATGGATAAGGGCCTCCCTGGTGGCGCAATGGGTTAAGCACAGCACGATGAAGCTATCCAGAGCCATTTCAGCACAAGTTCGATACCTAGCCAGGGAGATTCCCACATGGCACAGCAGACCTCTCCTACTTCACCCGCTGCTCCCCTCAGCAGCATATTTCAGTCCATCTGCCTGTTCTGCTCCCCATTCAGTCTCTGGTGAATCCTCTCACACCCAGCACCTCTGGCCTACACCCCAGCTTGTATGCATAAATAAATCTTTAAAATAAAAACTATGGATAAGAGGTAAATTAGAGAAACAGGAGAGAAGACTACAAAACAAAAATAAAAATTGTGAAGATTAAGTGCACAGTGTGAAAAATGAATGTAGGAACAGGAAGGAAAACACCTCGGACATTATTCTCATCTTGAGCATACTATTCATGTAGTCTTTGAGCTTTAAAAAAGCAACCGAAGATCTTAGTAAAATCATGAATAATGGTTTTACAACAGGACAACAAAAAAAAAAAAAAAAAGAAAACTTAAAATGAGTGGAAAGAGTAGGAAATTTATTGTTAATAATTAAAAAATGAAATTTTTCACAACATTTCTATGAACATTGACTAATCTGGAAATACCAGCCCACAGGTTCAGAGCCAACAAACCTCTTCCAGGCATTCCCAAGTGCAGTGACCCTCAGACCGGAACTCAGGCATCCCTGGAGGAATGGTATGGAAGAGGCTTACCCAAAGGCCAGCCTCAATCACCCCAGCATCGTATTTCCTTATATCCATTGTATGAAATAGTCTCAGCCCAGAGTTATCTATTAAACCTGGAACAAGAACATATAATTTTAAAAGCGAGTTTGAGTTCTTAAAAAAAATTCTCCACATTTAGTTGAAAGGGTTCATTATTTTTTTTCGAAATCTCACAAGGCAAATGTATGTGAGCGAAGATTAATGGAAGACAAAATTCAGCTTCACCAACAGGAATACAAAGATGGCTGCCATATACTCTGCAGCCATTTTTGACCAACACTGAATACTAGGAAGAAATGTCTGAGTTGTCTAGCTGGTTTATTTCATGACTACAACATGAAGATGGAACGAAAATTCTAAATGCATTCATTAGAATGCTAAAAAAGTTTTATTTTATATTGCATTGAGGTGAAGTATAGTAACATTTATACAGAGGTTAAAAAAAACTCCTTGGGGGGGCCTCCCAGGTGGCACAGCAGTTAAGCGCTGCGCTTTGCAGCTGTCAGCAGTCGACACCTGGCAGGGGAAGATTCCCACATGGCGCTGCAGACCTCTCCTGCCTCGCCCACTGCTCCCCTCAGCAGTGTATTTCCGTCAATCTGCTTGTGCTGCTCCCCACTCTGTCTCTGGTGAACCCTCTCACCACCCCAAGCCTCTGGCCTGTACCCCAGCTTGTATGCATAAATAAATAAACCTTTAAAAAAAAACTCCTTGGTTTAGAAATCATTTACTGATGAAGAAAACTACTAAATGTTAAATTATTTTAGTAACCATCCTTTTAATCAGTCAATAGTGATTCTAAAAATAAATAATTATTAAATATCTATTATATGAATAACACTGTATTAGTCATTGTGGAGGTAAAGGATAGACAAGACACCTTCCTGAATGTGAAATCACAAGTAGCCAATATGAAAAATAAACTCACCTTCCATATTGGTTGGATTGTCGTAATGGACTTCCAGAAGCACATAATGAGGATCTAATGAAGTGCCAAGAGATAATCCAACATGAGGTGGATAGGAAAATCCCTAAATAAAGAAAACTCCATAAAATGGTAGTTTGTGAAAGTCCTTGAGATCTCTACTTCACTCAAAACCAACCATGTGGGCCTCCCTGGTGGTGAAAAGGGTTAAGTCTCAGCACTATGAAGCTATCCGCAGTCACTGCAGCATGAGTTCAATCCCTGGCCAGGGAGCTGATCCAGATGGCACAGCAGACCTCTCCTGTCTCACCCGCTGCTCCCCTCAGCTGTGCATTTCAGCCAATCCGTCTCTTCTGCTCCCCATTCTGTCTCTGGTGAATCCTCTCACCCCTCCCACCTCTGTCTTACACCCCAGCTCTTGTATGCATAAATAAATAAATCTTAAAAAAAAGAAAAGCAACCATGTTCAAAGATATTTGGAGCTCCATTAATCTAAATTGATAGAGTCAGGTGTAGTAAAGAGAGTGTTACTTGTACGGAAACAAAACTAAGCCACACTCATATTAAAAATAGCACATAGAGCTTTGTACTATGTTTCATAGTATTAGAATCACAGAGGAAAAGCATGATCAACTAATCGTGACAGTAATAATCTCAGCAGGCACACCTCTCCACCAATGGCCCAGGCAAAAATCACGGTCTCGCAGGTGAGGAAAGCATCAGGCATGTTGGGGTGATAGCACTCGTGGCCGTAGTCCAGGACGCTCTCGTTGAAGCTGCTGCTGCACTGATAGAGCAGGATGTGATGGACAAGACTCTCGTGGCCACTCTGTATCACTGGCTCGACCTAAACACACACGGATGAGAGGGATAGTGTGATGACAGAACACATGCAACACCTGCACTAAGCACCAAACTAGCATCAATGATTGTCGGTATTTCAAAAGAATAGTCTTCTCAATTAAGCAAAGGTTTTATGATTGAAGTATAATTTGTTTTGGAGAAGAAGATGATGATGATGATGATGATGATGATGATGATGATGATGATACTGAGGAAAACAGTGGCAACAACGAAGATGAGATAACCACTTTTTCCAAGTATCAAAAGTCTTTAGGAACCTGTTGTTTGTTCTAAATCACCTTTGCACCCCTACCATTCAGTATAGCAGCTGTTTCAAAACTTGCTTGTTCTCTTCCAGACTTAACTTGCCCTTGCTCTCCTTCCTTCTAAGTTTTTTCACGTAGGGGAAAAAAAAATCAAGGTTATAGCCATAATATGCTTCAGTTTCCTTCTCCTTCACTTTAAAATGTGATCTTTATACATCCATACTGGAGGTGCAAGACAATGTCTCACTCATCTTTATGTGTATGTGTATATATGTGTACACACACACAAAATTCAAAGACAAATAATATAAATCATAAATACGGTGCCGGGCATAGAAGTGGACACAAAGTAGGGCTCAATAACAGATACTTTCAATTTAGTAATCAAAATTCTTATAAGACTTTTACCATTAGAAATTTGGAGAGAAAAAGACTATTATAGTGGCGTGCACCTATGACACCACCCAAATTAGAGGGAAACTAGAAACGTGATGCAGAATGGAATGATGGTGGCCTGATATTGAAGTCACGATCCACGAGAGGATGCTAGACTGATGCTAGTCTAGAATAATGCTAGACTGAAACATAAGAATCAACTCAGAAAGAGCTGGGCATACCCGAACATTCCAGAGAGCCTTCCATCCAAAAGAAATTCAAGTCCCGTCCTTAGCCTAGCTGGGCTATAGGTGAAGCTTCCAAGCAGAGGGTTCTTTGAACCTTCCATTCATAGGACAAAGAAGTGTATATCTAAAATTTCAATAATTTATCTTAGAATTCATCAGCCCTCATGCTTTTAGCCCTAACTGCTCAAATGCAGGCAATGCATTCTGAAATCCTTTCATGTTGAAATACTTTGAAGAACATATATCAATGGAAGCAGTTACCATTAAATATTAATACTTACATATGGTTTTCCCTTATCCAATATGTACTTTTAGATTAGTTATTCTTGCTCTTTGATTAAAAAATAGAAGGAAACTATAAAGCAAGGAAAAGGAGAAAAACCTGAAAATAAAGATACTAAATATGTATAAAAGATGAAGTGAGAGAGACAGGAAAAAGAAGCTATACAGAGGTAGAAATTTTAAGAGCTAAAATAAAGTGTCATATGAAACAAAGGCAGAAGGCAGGAGTAGTAATAGAAACACCCTGAAGCCCCCCACCTACTTACCACTACTTACCCACTTACCACTACTTACCATCCCCCCTCTACTTACCACTATTCAGGGCTGCTCTCTCTAAAGCGCTAGTTCTGACCCCTTCCTGCTTTTAATTCTCTGATAACTTTCCAGTCACTGAGGTTATTGGAACCACCTACTCACTAGTCCCTCACAACTGACACAGAAGCTCACAAACTGTGGTTCAATCTGGTAATCTGCTTCCTCTGACCCTCCACTCGTGACTGAAGATATCGTCACAGCTATTCACTTAAGACCTCAAGAGCCACGATTTTTGCCCCACACATCAATCTTCATTTTGTTCTGCATCCTGCTTCTTGACTATGGACGGGAATAACATGTTCAGTGCAGGATACAAGTTCCAGGGAATGGCTCCCATCAATCCTTTAAAAATTTATACACACTTCCTAATCAGCTCTCAGTAAATGACCTGATTATTTCTGTAAGAGGGGAAAAAGTCTCCATCCATTCTAAAGTTGATGAGGGCAGAGTTGGGGATGGAAATTTGATGCAAAGGACCCAATATGGTTGAAAAACCTTAAATGGCATCAACCCCTTTTATATATTGTTTAAAGAGCATAGAAGTTACATATTTTTCTAAAAAGTAATGAAATATATAAATAATCTATATTTGGTGTCATCTTATTCTGGTAAGGATAAAGTAAGAATGGAATAAGAAAAAAACTTCTAAGATTTCACAAGATTCCTTAGACCTAGAACAAAGTAACTATTTCAAAAAAGGAGGTAGAGGAACCTTAGAGGAAATCTGTGTTATTTCTTCCTGCCATTGAAGGTAGGGGGTCCTTGACAAAACTTTGCTTGCCTGCTGGTCTCCTTTCACCAACAGCCACTGTGAAAACATAGTCAGTCAAAAGGACTTCTCATGAAAGCCACTAAACATTGGCAGAATTAAGAGTCCCCATGATTTTGCAACTTTCAAATACCAATTGCTTAAATAATAACACTTACTGAGAGAAACATATTTTTGCTTAATTCCCTAAGTGCTGGACTGAACAGTGACCCTCCAAAATTCATGACCCCCTGGAACCTCAGCATGTGGTTCCTGATTTTAAATGGGGTCTTTGCAGACGTAAATTAGTTATAAAGAGGTCACATGGGCTTAGGGTGGGTCCTTAAAGTCCATGACAAGTATACTTTATAAAAGAGAAAGATTCAGGCTCAGATAAACACAGAGTAAAGACAGACCAATGAAGACAGAGGCAGAGATGAGAACCCAGCTGCCAAGAGCAAAAGAAAGCCAGAAACCACTAAGAACTGGAAAAACTAAAGAAGGATTCTCCCCTAAGGCCCTGGGAGGGAGCATGGCCCTGCCAACACTTTGATTTTGGACTTCTAGTCCCCAGAGCTGTGAAAGAAAGAATACATTTGTGCTACTTCAAGATGCTAATACATGCCCCACATTAATTTTTTTTAACATAAACTAAACATTTGCAAGTTTGTATGGTACATGAATAGGTACATGACATGACTGTCCCTGCATTTATGACACAAATTTGTTGCAAATATACGTGTCCCTTACATGATTGATATTAAGTAAGTTTCACCATCTACAGCTAAATAGATCTTACTTTAGATTTTAATATGGGTGGCTGAAGAAGGGGTGAAGTGCCCTTGTTTGGCTTGTGAAATACCCTGAACTAGCTCAGTATGAGAAAAACAAGTTATTAGCGCTCTTAGGAGCAATTTTCCCATACTCACTCTTCTAAGTCTACCCATTTAAGATGTTACTTGTTGAAACACGAGTAGAACATAGCTCTCCAAAAACAACTTGCAATTCAATAAATTAAAAACTAAAACAAAAGAAGAGGTGATGGTGGAATCTGTAATGAGCGGGAAATTTTGTAAATCCCCGTCACTTTCTTCCTGCCCATTCTTGTCCCTGGCACCCTGCTCCACATACACACCTGAGGCACAGGTGGTTGTCCACCAATAAGCCATCTCTGACAAAGGTTACCCGAAGGGCAGCTGGCTCGTAAAGGATGTTGCCTATGAGAATGTTTCAGCTACAACTAGCAGTATAGATGGATTCCTATAAGATCCTGCTGATAAGTTCCTGTGACTATGGCAGATCAGGGGTTCTAGCTTCTCTCCCTCCTTATCTTCACACTTACTGGGGAGAATTCTCTTATCAAATAAATATCCAATGTACAAGAGGATACCAAATTGAGTAAGAGAATTATTTCTTTGTCCCACAGGTAATCCGATCTGTAAAAGGTCAGAGTTCAAAGCAAAACCTGACTTGCACATGTGAAGTCAAGAAATCACAGCTTTAATGGTCTTGGCAGCTAAAGCCTAGGAAGTGACGGTAAAGTGGGAGAGAGATGAAAAAAAGGAATGAAGAAATAAAAGAACTTGAGGGAGAGGAGACTCGGAAATAATTCACCCTCCTCCCTCTAAAACCCCCAGTCTCTTGAGAATTACCATCCTCAAGTATGACCAAGCCCTACCAACCACAGGGACAGTTGCCCCTGCCATCATCTTTTCTTGGAATTTTCCAACTACGAAAAAGAAGCCATCACCTTCTAGAAGCTGGGGGTTGTGGGAGCAGCCAGTGTGCAGTGAGCTACAACAGAGTATGGCAAAGCACCCAGGGTTCCGAGACACCACCACAAAGGCCTGGCAGGGTCTGGAGACCTAACTGTGTTTATATACCACATCTTCTTGATCCATGTGTCTATTTGGGGGAATTTAGGTTGTTTGCAAATCTTAACTATTGTAAATAGTGCTGCATAAACATAGGGATGCAGTTTTCCTTTCGAATTAGTGTTTTTGCATGCTTTGGGTAGATTCTCAGGAGTGGAATTGCAGGGGCATATAGTCGATACATTTTTAGTAACTTGAGGGTCCTCCACACAGCTTTCCATAGTGGCAAGACCAGGTTACATTCCCACCAGCAGTGTGAGGGGATGCTTTTTGCACTACATCCTTGATAGCATTTGTTGTTTCTAGTTTATTTCACATGGGCTATTCTTACAGGTGAGTGGTGGTATCTCACTGTGGTTTTCATTTGCATTTTCCTGATAATACACAATTGTATTTCCGGGCAGGATAGTAGTAGGGTCAGTGTCCACCAAGATCATTTCATGCCCCTTTGCCCTTTGCTGTGTATCCCTCACTTAGGTTCCAGATGCCTTATTTCTCCATACTTGTACCTGTGGCTTTTCTCAGCAGTCTGATCTTGGACTCACGATGCAGAGAACAAGAAGAGCTACTAAATCTGTTGACACCTTGATTTTATACTTCTCAGCCTCAAATATTTTGAGAAATAAATTTCTGTTTTCTATAAGCCACCCCCAGTCTATAGTATTTTGTTAAATCAGTCCAAAACCTAAGATAGTGGGATTAGATTGAAGCTAGAACTACAGCACAATCACACTCTAACTTAGCTTCTTCCCTTTCCTGGTTGTATTCTCTCTCTGGTGTTTTCTCCTTGGTAATTCAATAATCAATCATTTGCACATAAATCCTTGTCCTGAAGGAAGACATCCAAGAATCCAACCTAATACAAGTAACATCATGATAAAGTACTTTGGGGAGACATTTTCTTGGGCTTAAGTCTTCCCACCTCACTTTCTGTTTCCTACTTGTCTAATGTCTATTTCAGATTACACATCAGAAAATAAGTGACAATGGGGCATACTTACAAAATACCTTGAGAATTAAATGGCTGGCACACATAAAATACAGACAATTTGTAAGTTCTAAAGTCTGAGTTCCTAAATACATTTTTAATATTGTACTTACACAGATAACAAGCCAAATTGTCACAAGTAATTCCTTCATAGATGCCACTACTTTAAAATCTAATTTTAAGGCATGTATGTTACAAATATTCAGGCAAAAGAATACTGCCATGGTCCATTGTTTCACTGAAAAATATATAATCATAGGAAATACATATTTATGTGTGCCTGGCCAATTTATTTAGGATTTGATTCTCAAATTTGTTAAGTATAAGGCTGAGCTGTATTTTATCTACAGGGATCTTTTCTCTTTTAACTATGGCCTCCCTCCTTTCTCCAAAAGTAACTTAACTACATTGACATTGCTTGTGTGTGTTTACATAAGTTTTAAATATAAGCTGTTTGTCACTTTGATGCAAAAGTCTTTTCTCTCCCTTCCCTCCTTCATGCATGCAATATATTCACTCAACCAACCAATGACCACCCCCCAAAAAAAAAAATCCTAGCTACTCTGTGCTCTTTGCTAGGTGCCAAGGGAGGAAGTACGGGTATATCAAATATTAATCAGACAACCATACGGTTCATATTCTAGAACAGTAGAGAAGCTAAGGTCATGAAAAGATAATTTTTAGTTGCCTTCCAGCACCGGATTCCTACAGTAACCTTTTCTAACAGAATCCTGAACATCTTAGCTCAATGATTCCAACTTGCCTTGACTGGCCTAAATCCAACAGCGTAACTCCATCCCTGACATGAAAATAAATGAATTAGATCACATGGTATTTGAGGATCTTTACACGGACACTGACAGAAAAACTGTCCTCTCTCTTCCCCTGATGTGAAAGAGAGAGGGTGATATTTCAGAAGTTTGAGCTACCACTTCTCTATCATGAGAAAAAACAGGTTTTGGGTGAAGACAACACAATATTAAGGGCAAAGCTCAAAGTGAAGCTACAGCTCTTAAAGCCTCATAAGCCTCTGGACTAAGGGATGTGCTAAAATAAACGCAAGCAACACTCACTGAAATAAAAATGAGTTTTGATGCTAATGGTAATTATTGTCAGTGACAATTTTTTTCCTTCTGTCATACTTTGTTTCTTTCCCCTCCCAAAATAGCTTGTGGCTGAGTTCTATAATGTATTTCCATAACATGTTTTAAAAACAATTTTTTTTCATAAGAACACTGAATATTTAATATTTAGAACATGCCAAAACAACACGACTCATCCTACTTCATATTTCTCACTCTCAAAATGCTCTTCAAGTTATTTTCCCATCAAAGCAGTGATCCTAGTTCCCACCTCCTAACCATCCTACCTAATTAAAATAATTCCACCCACCCATCTTCTTGAATATCTACCCCAGCACTCTACAGTACAAAGAGATCATCTTCCCAAAACAGCCCTTATTACCTCATTAATGGGACCAAAAATATTCAATGAGTCCTTATAACCCCTCATAGAGTTGATCAAGTCCATATTTCTTTTTCTGACATTCAGGAGCTTTTGTTGAATTCAGCCAGTCATATGCTCCATGTTCCTTCTTACCTCCATGAGTTCATTCATACCGTTTTGCCATTCAATATAACCCTTTTACTCAGCTTGAAAGACCTACTTGCTCTTAAAAGACCAGGTTTTGTTTTCCCTGAATGTCTTCTCTGATTATTTTGGATCATATTAGCCTTATTTCTCTGAACTTCTTCCAGGAGGCAATACTATGTGGTAGCTTGAAGGCAAATATTTGGTCTGGAATCCACGATCTGGCACTTCCTAGCTGTGTGACCCAAGGCAAATTACTCAACTTAGCTGAAACTAAGTTTCCTTATTTATAGAATGGAAATACAAATTAACTTACCATGTATTAAAAAAGTAAAGGATAAAATTTATCCAGCACATGAGAGTTTATAACTTATAATAGTTTAGAGTAAGCAGCTGAAAACTATATTCAGTTCTGTACAACAAATGTACCATTTTTACAGAACACAATTTTTTCATACATAATTTTTTTCTCCTTAATTGATTCATTGTTTTACCATTTGTTGAAAATTCGTTACAGGGAACAGACCTTTTCAAAGTCTTTATTATTTTTGTGTATTGTAATTAAGAAAATATGACATCAATACTAGATCTTCCCAGGTATTCTCTGCTCTTGCTCAGAGCTTTATAAGTGTGAGGTGTTTTTAAACAACAAATTGAATTTTTAAGGTTAACCTGCATTTCTAATACTGGCAATTCATAGAATTAGAAGTGCATAAAGTTCATATGAAATAGACAGAATTTTACTACTTTATTCTGCAGGAAAATGGCTCTGAAAACGTTTGCAACAGTTTTATTGGTTAATACATGAATATAGTATTTCTAGTATAAACTAGACATCATTTAATGTTGCTAATTAAATCACATTAAATTCAGATAATTGACTACCACACAATAATAAATGATAGGTCTACACCAGCTGAAATGAAATAAGTCCGACGGGCACTGTTAAATATGAAAACCAGTGTCAAAAAATATAGTGTAATCCCATTGGAATCTAAAAATAAAAGCATGTAAAGCTATTTATAAAAAGCAAAGGATGGAAATATAAACACAAATAGACATAACGATATGTGATTACACATATACAGGACAGTTCAGAAAAATACGAGACGATATTAATGATGGCTTCAGGAAGTAGAACTTGAGTGCAGAAGTCAGAGCTTTCTGCTTCTCATTTTATGGCTTTTTGTATTTGATTTTTACAGTGAACAAATGTTAATTTTATGACATATTTTTAAAATTCTAGTTTTATTACTTACTAGCTGTATCACCCCTGTCAAGTTAACTAACTATATGAGTTTTTATTTTCTACTTTACAAGGAGCTTGTGAGAATTATCTGAGACAGAAAACTACACATTGCCTGGTATAATCAAAGCATTCATCCAATATTTCTTCTCATATTTTCCATCCATAATCTCTGATATTCCTTAATATTCCTTAAAATCATGTTCCTTAAACATTATATAGTATTTATGCTATGTTTATTTTATAGATACGTATATATACCTATATAGCACACACACATACATATGCTGAATTTTGTAATACAGAGTACTCTAAAATGTTTATTTCCCACATCTGTGTCAGTACAACATAATCTATGTCCTCTCATAATTTTTAATTAAAAATTTGTTATTTAGAACAATTGACCAGGGTAGATTTGTGGCTAGATTTCTAAGACAAACATCATTCCTCTGAAAACACAGTTATGTTCTCTTGAGTTTCTAGGGCCCTAAAAGAATTCAAAGAGCTTTCTTCTCCAAATCTGCTATTAAGACGTCACAGCCCACTAGCAGATGTCACCACGTGTGGCCTCACCCTTGAGCAGGCACAGCTCCTGCAGGAGTGTCCAGCATAGGCATCAAGACCTTTCCTTGGTTCTGCATCAAATATTTTCTGTCTCTGGATTGTTTCTGGTGTCCTTTGAAGTTACAGTTACTAGTCTGATTATTTTTTTTTTTGTTATTGTTGTGTGTGTGGCTTTTTAATTTTTATTTATTTATTTACAGTTTAAAGGCCTAATAATTCCATCCATGAAAGGCTGTAACTCAATTACTAACAGATGATCCTCATGATAAACTGTCACAGCCCCAAATTAGAGGAAAGGAAAAAAAAAAGTTTTCATTTAGTCCAATGCAACTTACACATAAAAAATAACGTAATAAATTCTGTATTAAAAAAAAAATAACCAGAACTTGTTTTCACATCTTGAAACTCCCAGTGCTTATGTTTAGAAATAATTTATCATAATAATTTTGGCAGTTTTATATAAAGATTATTTTAGAACTTAGTCATCATAATTTAAGGATTGCATTTCCTGGAAAAAATTAATAAATGGACCACCTTTATTTTTTCCTTTCCTTCTAGAAGTAGGGAAATAATCATTGAATGACTTTTTTTTTAATTCCTTCAAGCATAATTTAAAGATTAGAGCTAACAACATCACCTCATGCAGAGTTCTATGCTCTTATGTCAAGGTCTAGAATTCATTGCTATTTAAATTAAAATTTAAGGTATATTCTGTTTTATATTGCAATAAAAGGAGAAACTTAAGTGCTTTGAAATACGGTTGAAAGTATTTTTTTTATTTTAATACTATAACAGTTTCAAAGAGCCACTATTTTTATTTTAGAGTTTTGTCTTCTGATTAGAAAAAGGATAATTTAAAATATGAAAGATTGTTTGACCTGTCCTATAATTTGTAATTCACCATTACTAAAACTAAGAAACAGTCTTCTTGATACAAACCTGAAACTATGAAATACCTAGAAATAAAGCACTGAGTATATGTTCTATGATATCAGTGATAAAGACATTTTTGGAGACTTCACCATTATGGTAAAGAAAATAAAAGCAAAAATAAGCAATTGGGATTACCAATTAAAAAGCTTTTTACAGCAAAAGAAAATCTTTTCCTACATTTTAAGTAGATTACAAAGTCTTCTTCTGAGTGGGAGGATGTGTGTATATACATATTACAGAATCAACAAGGGGTTAGTATCTAGGATATATTAAAACTTATGTAATTCAACAATAGAAAAAACACAATTAATAAATAGACAGCAATTCTGAGCAGACTAGTCATCAGTTGTTGGGAAGGTAAACTGGTGAAGCCATTATGGTAAGCAACCTGGACTTAATTTCAAAAACTAAAAGTGGACATGCCAGATGACCCACCAACCCCATTCTTGGCTATCTGTCCAAAATACATAAAACCATCAACTCAAAAAACTATATGCTCTACAATGTTTATTGCACAACTTTGTTTACAACAGCTAGGAAATGAAAACTATCAGATAGAGGCCTGAATTAAGATATCACATAGTCACACAATGGTATACTATTCAGCCATAAATAAAAATGAAATGCTGCCATTACAGCAAAAGGGAAGGAACCTGAGATAATGACATGTACTAAAGCAAGCCAAAATGATAAAGACAAATAATGGACACTTACATAGCAGATTATTCAACAAGCACTACTTATAAAAATAGTGGACGCTGGGCCTTGCTGGTGGCTCAGGGGTTAAAGTCTCAGCACTATCAAGCCATCACCAGACACTACTGCATGAGTTCCTTTGGTCCAGGGAGCTAATCCACATGGCACAGCAGACCTCTCCTGTCTTACCTCCTGTTCCACTCAGCAGTGTATTTCAGTAGATCTGTCTGTTCTGCTCCCCACTCTGTCTCTGGTGAATCCTCTCACCTTCTGCACCTCTGGCCTATACCCTAGTTCTTATATGCACAAATAAATAAAAATAAATCTTTCCAAAAAACTAGTGAACACTAATACATTAAGTGAGGTTTCTGAGATTTAGAAGGAGGGGGAGGGAGAAAGGGCCAAGAGGTCATAAAGGAAGATGGTGAGGAAAAATAAAAACATAAAATGTTAGTTAAAAAAACTAAAAAGGATGAAGAAAACTAAGTTGTATAAACAATAAAAAAATAAAGCCAAGCAGGTGTTGCCATATATAAATATCAGAGTAAGTAAACTTTAGAAAAATGAATGTAGTTAGCAATAGAGATTACACACTGATAAAAGATTAATTACTGAATTACACATTAAAAATCTTAAGTATACATACATAGTTTAGATTCAAGTTATATAGTGATAGAGATACAGATTTATAGTTTTATACTTCAGGAAAGTTAATAAATGAAAACAAGTGGATGACTTTTATTACTCTAGCTCTTCACTGTTTCCATTATTCTCTGTGTTAAAACATGAGGATTCTAAAGGAAGTAGTTCTCATTTATAGAGAAATTCCATGGAAAAAGGAAAACTACAAACTGAAGTGTGTCTCAGGCTATGAATGAGTCAAAGGCTGGTCTTCTGTGGATGAATCTCTGCTCTAGATGTACCATCTACTCCACCAACGTTTTGCTTCCCTCTTTAACAGGCTCACACTAAATTCACCATTTCAAAGCTCTTGTCTCTATTTGCCTTTCAGCTATTGGAATAAGTCATTTTCTCTAGATGCAGGTTTTTGGAGAGCAAAGAAAATGTTTTACAATCTTTGAGATTAACTATTTTCTTTTGATTTTATTGAAATATTGATGTATAGATAAACTTATAAAGTATAAAATACTAAATTTATTTTAAATGTATCTATAAAAAATAATAAAATATCATTCATATAACAACCATTGGAATCAGTTAACATCTTTGCCCCTTACTTAATACACACATTTCTTTGTTCCCACTAGAAAGTATACATCAAGGTGGATGTGAAGGTCAGACTCAAAGATCATTACCCTTAACAGGTGTGACCTGCTTTTTTCTATGTCAGCCATTTCCTTCAAACTAAAACTAAAATGATTTTTGCAATTCACACTTTTTATCAGTTGAAATATTTGCAAGTTTGTAGTCACAAAATTATATTAGAAACAGACCTACTTATGAAGGAAACATATAAAGAATGATATACTCCACATTTTTCTCAATCAGATAAAATCTAAACTTCATAATTTAAAACCTGCGTAGATATTCAGAGAAATTTGCAGTTTCAGATATGTAGACAACCTCCTTTCTTGGCAGTTGAAAGAAACCTAAAAACAATCTAATAAATCAAGTTATGATAATGGTTCCAAATGAGAACTCATCATCTTCTCTGCCCTGTGGACCATTATTTCTTAAGATTTTATTATAGGTCTAAAATCAAAAAAGATTTGCCAGTGGTTTCAATTTCTACCTCTGCAAAACTTGTGTTCTTTCTCTCCTGATTTCCAAAGCCACTCTCACATACATGTCCAGGCTAACTAAATTCCCATCTCTAATCTTCTGTGTCCTAAAATCTCTACCACAAATCATGCTATTTTACTAGGGAGGTACCACACCCACCTACATGTAGTCACCTTGGACCTCAGATCCCAGTGTGCTACTGGAAACCGGGGGCAGAGCTAAGCAGCCAGGTGAAGCTCTACATAACACAGAAGGCTGATGGGCTCAGAAAGAAAAAGAACTTCTCCTTGTGTTGCCAGCCTTGCACTCTGGCACTGTTGGGAAAGAGACATGGAAGGAGACACATGGAGGAGAGACATGTACAGACACTTGAAGAGAAACATGGGTGAGGTACATGGAGAGGCTGACAATGGCAGCCTTTATTTTTATTTTGCTCTTTTCCTTCCAGACATGCCTAGTCCCTTCTGCCCCTTGTCTGTGGTTACTTTAGACTTGTGGCAAACTTTTGAGCCTCAGCAACCCCACTTTGGGCTGACCCTGTTGGGCTGGGTATTTGTCCACAAAGAGATGGGCAATTTGGAGTCTTATATAGGAAAATTCTTTTTAGGAATTTTCTTCTATCTCATGCTATGCTCACTAATTCTATTAAAGATCTATCACACTAATAGTAAGCTTCCTTTGTCTTTATGAAGTGGATGGTAGGACCTTTTGTTAGAGCATGCAAGTTTGGGGGGCTCTGGTTGCCACTTGGTTGGATGCTCATATTTCCTCCTGTCAAAAGCCAGTACTTGAAACCAGTTTGCCTCAAGAGAAACTCATTTTTTGACCTACTATCCATGCCCTTTGTGATCCTGTCGCAAGACTCAAATGTTACCAGAGTATCTGTTCTCCATGCCTTTGTTCATGATACTCTAGCCTTCTCAGTTCTGAAGCTGGCAAACTGAATGGTATCCATCAGAACTAGATCTTTCCACAGGATAGCTAGATGTTCTGAATATCTCACTCTTGAAAAACATATAGATACTCAAAAGTTGAAACAAACATACCTTAAAATGTATTAATAAGTTCTGTAAGAAATTAGAGAAAATTTTATAAAATTAAAAGAATTAAAATCAAAGTGGTAATAAATAAAAACAGATACTAAGATTCTATGTCCACACTATGATCTCTAGGAACAATGGACACATAATAGGTTAATAGAATGATGAGGGAAAGAATGAACAGAAATACATCTGTTTCCCAAAGATCTAAAGTTAAAAATGGACAAAGATTTGAAGAGGCAATTTACTAAAAAAGATATGAAGGGAAAATAAGTACATGCAGAGATATTAAACCTCCTTGGCCAATAGGGTAAAGCAAATTAAAACTATAATGAGAAATGCCTATTAGGAGAACTAAATTTTTATTTTCATTTTGTTTCTTAAAGGCTCACACAATTTTCTTTTTTATTTTTTTGAAGTAACATTGCTTACAGCAATGTACATGATTTAGAGGTATAGTATCACACCCTTCAGGTGCGTGTGACCACACTAACTCCACTGCCAAGGCACCAAAAGACCTCCACCATAGCACACTGGGTCCCCTCCCCACTTTGCTCTCCTTTCCTCCCATAGCCCTCTGGTAGCCTCAATTCTACAGTCAGATTTCTAGGGTTTGCTATTTGTTTGGTTTTATCTGACCCTCTGTTTTGTTTCTCTCTATTTAACATGTAAATTATACCATCAGGTATTTCTCTTTCTCATTCTGACTTATTTTACACAGCATCATGAGCATCAGTATCATGGATAGTCTGCAAAAAGCAAGTGTAAGCAATAATAAATATTAGATTTCATCTGTCAGGAGGCAGAACATATAAAAGACTGAAATAACCAGCACTTGTGAAGGAATGAGAAAATGGGCACATTGCTAGTTGTGTGAATTTCAGAAAGTAATCTAAAGAATTTATTAAAAGTTGGAATGCATATAATCTTTACTCAATTCACTTAGAATAGAAATGAAACCATGACTACATAAGCACATACTTAAAAAAAAAAAGTATTAAAGCAGTGTTTATAGCAGCAAAAGTATTAAATCATCTTGACTATGTATTCATAGAGGATGACTACAAACATTGTGGTTTATACATTAAAGGTGATATAACTGTATAAATACAAAAATGAATGCATTATTCTATTTTGATTTGCATAAGGGTGATAACTTGAAAAATCAAATTTAAAGGTAATATATATACTGATCCCAATTTTGTTGTAAAGTTAAAAACAAGGAAAGATCAACTCACTCAAACCCTACATAATTTCCTAAGTGGTTCTTTAGCATAAAGTTAGAGAAGAATATAAGTAAATATGTTAACATTGGTTATCTCAGGGTAGCGAAATCTGAAGGAACTGAGGCACTGCTGTTAGGTTTTTTTTATATACTTTTTGCTTTTTTCTTGGTCTAACAAGCACATATTACTTTGAAAGCAAAACAAGTAAGTGTCAGAAAATAGTTTTTAAAATTTTCAACATTTAAATTAAAAATGAGAACAAGTCACTTAATTAAATGTTTCTAAATTTTAAGTTAACTCAGCACACACACAGATTATTATACAATACAGAAATAAATTAAATGTTCTCTGGACAAAGTGAGCAAAGCACCTTACTCTTTCAAACACTGAGGGATAAAATTCAACAGTTGTGATCTATGTTCAAGATCCTTAAAAGCCAGTTCAGAAGTACAATGCATCACATATGAATTTCAAGCTGAAGAAGAATTAAGATATTGTATAAAATCTTTTAGCACTTGGAATAAATGTACTTTTAAATAATGTGACTAAATCAGCAATCTGTTGGGAAATTTTATTTACTATATGAATGGAAAATACTACTCAGCATGCTAACATTTCCTGTTTATCATTTAAAAAGTACTTAGTTCTCTAACCTTGTAAATTTAATTCAATTGTGAACCTCACAAATTCTTGCAATGAGATCTTGCCTTACATAACAAAAAAGGATATATTTAGCAGTCTAGTTCTTAAAAGAATTAAGTTTTATCTTAAAAGTGAATATAGAAATAAAAACCTGTATTAGAAATAATGAATTCCAAGCTCTAAAGGAATTTAGTACGTAATATAAAATCCAGTTGGACAAAAGCAAATATATTTCAAGGTTTTTCCTCTTTTTAATGTCTCAAGAAAGTCAATGAAAGCAAACTGAGTTTCACAACTGCTCTAAATTACTAGATAATTACGTTCAAGTAATTTAGAACTTTTTCAAAAGCTCTAAAAATTCTTTCATAATAGATTATTAAAAGATGACAGACTAGAAAGGGCTGTAAATTTTAAGTTATTTTTACCTTGAAATTGCTTTATATTTCAAATATTGGGAGACACAGATAATTAACACAATTTAGGATTTATTACCTAAATTTGAACCTCAGTTTCAATTTATTAACTGAATGAAAAAGGCAGTTTTTTCAGACTTTATTTTGCAAGGAATAAAATGTGGACAACAGCAAGTAGAAAGTTTAGAGTGTCAGAGCAGAAAATTTAAGTTGCTATAAAATGACAGTTATTTTATATCTCTCTTCAACGGGCATATAAACATTCTCAACTAATTTTTACAGTAATCTTGTAACTAAATATCTCCATATTTTGCTGACATAAAGCCTGAGATTCAGAGAAGTTGATAATTACTGAAGATCATATGAGTAGCAAACAGCCAGGATTTGAAGTGTACAGAAAGAGCCCTCCAAAGCTAGATTAGTAAATTAGATAAACTGTGCATGTTCTCACTGCTAGACTAAGTGAGTGATGCTTCATAAGATCTAATTCTCTGTAACATTAGGAAAGACCTCTAATTTTCCTGCGCCTCAGTCTCTTTATCTGTAAAATGGCTTGAAGTGGTAAGTAAAGCACAGTTGTCAATACTGTGCAATCAACAAGCATTTGTTTTCTGAAATTCAAATTTTAAAGCACTTTCACCATAATCTTAAAACAGGAACTGTCACTTCTACTTTTTACATGGGTATATACTAATGCCAGTTAGAAAAATAAAAGACACACATTCAAAATAGATCATGATGTTGATTACTGTGATGAAAACCTTGACTTCGTGAAGTTTTCGTCCAAAAGGACCAATTTCTCCTTGAAGTCAGGAAGCTAAAATCCATTATTATATTTAAAATCAGCAATTTCATTAATAAAGAAGAAAGCCTATGGAAATTTTTAATATTTAGGAGAAACATACAATTTTGAAGGGTGATTTTTAAATCTTGGGTAATAAATAGTCGACATTGTTATTAGGTTGTAATTCCATAAAATGGGAAGTTAAATGATACAAACCTCTTATATGAAGAAGTCTACACGTTACATACATTTAAACTATTAAGAAAACATGACTGACATTGACAATGGGAATGAACATCCGACCAAGTTAACAGTCAAGTCATACTAGTGACCACTGACCCAGGGAAGACCTTCCATATTCACAAGAAATTCAATGGCCATCACTCTCTTCTGGGGAACTGTCTGTAGCTTTTCTTAAAGAACTAAATGGCTACATGATTATGTATGCAATTTAGAGGTAGCCTTCATTGCTATTTTGGAGAGTATGATGCAACTTGCCAGAGTTTTAACACTGAGACTGCTAAGTTCATGTCTAGGGATAAAGCTACACAATGGTAGCATTCAAGATAAAAATCATTGACCCCATGTAGGTCCTAAAGGCTGCAATCTCTTTCAATATTTCACACTAGGGGCTTTGGTATAGTTAAGGCTTTTTCTTATCAAAAATGCAGTCACCCTGACAACAAGCAATGGCAGGGATTCTGCATCATAATCTGACATAACTAGACTATGGATTTAAAGCTTAGGCAACAGCTGCTAGTGGCTCTAGCAAGGGCAGATGTTGGTTGGAGCATCAAATATTCTTTGCCATATGGAGCTTTTGCACAGACCAACATGTAACTTCAGAACTTTGACACTGTGGCAAAAGTGTTATCTTTTAGTCAATGGTGCTATTTTTCACAGACCTGAAAGTGATGTTTACAGGCTAACCCAGCAAAAGTGCTCATAACACATTTATTCTTAAAAATACACTATCATAAACTCATGCCATTTGCAGCAATATGGATGGAGCTGGAAGGGATTATGCTCAGTGAAATAAGTCAGAAGGAAAAAGAAAACTGTTGCAGAGTTCCATTTGTAGAAGGAATATAGAGGAAACAAACAAGGGGTTAGAAAAGACAAAACTAGCAAGCAAACTATAAACCAGAAACATTCAGCAGAGGAGGACAGAGAGAGGAATCAAAACAGGGGTGGGAAGAACACAGGAGACTATGGTGATAGTTCACGAGTGACTTGGCAGTGGGAATTTTATGGTGACTACACCTGAGAGGAAAAATCAAACACTGTACAAAAATGAACAACGATGTAACACGCACACACACACACACACACACACACACACAAATAAATAAATAAATAAATAAATAAATAAATAAATAAATAAATAAAATACACTATCATTCTCAGGGGAAAGTATACTAACAGGACAATTATTAGTAATGAGTAAGTTACTTAACCTCTCTAGGCTTCAATTCTTTTATCTATAAAATGAGGACAGTCATAATTCCTACTTTGGAGGGTTTTTATGTGGACTTCTGACCTACAGGTTGTACAGTGCTCTCAACAACTACTAGGTCTTACTATTTATTTTGGCACTTAAGGCCATGAACAGAGAGGTTCCCGCCTAGCCATTCTCACCATGTGCCTCTTCCCCTCCCTAAGATACGCAGCTCTACTGACGTACACTACTGAGGGGAACAGCAGGTGAGGCAGAAGAGGTCTGCTGCACCATGTGGGAAGCTCCCTGGCCTGGGACGGAACTTGTGCTGCAGTGCTGTGAATAGCTTCATAGAGCTGAGACAACTCAATGAGCCACCAGGGAGGCCACAATTCCAGGCTTTTCCTATGGCTATTTGTGTAATCATCTTAAGTCTAATCTCATTTAAATGACTTCCTAAATCACAAATGAACCTTTATACATGCATCTCTTGTTGATGATCATTTCCATCCCTCAAGGGGAAAAAACAGCAGGCCTCTGGACACGCAAATGCTGTCCTATTAGTTCTCAAGCAGTTCACAGAATTTTTCAACTCTTATCTCTAGAAGGTTCTGTTAGGATTTTCTCAGTTAGCCCTGATTAAAAAAGAAAAAAAATGATCGTTTGAAGAAAAGAAGATTAAAAAAGAAAATAGATAGGGCTCTAAGAAATTTACTTGAAGACCTAGAAGATAAGTAATCTATTATCTGTCTCTCACAAAAATTGTCTTTCATTACAGCATATATCACCTAGAAAAATCAGACGGCTAAAAGAATTACAGAGAGAGAGAGGCTCCACTAGTATTACTGAGAAGATCTGTGTTCAATCTTGGTTCTGCTTCACAGAATTTGGGTAACAATAAGCAAGTTACTAATACATATATCCCACTGCAAAAATCTAAAAAGACAATATATTTATAATGCATATAAAGTAGCAAAACTGGGTAAGCATTTCACCTACATACTACCCTGTATAATAAATCATTCATATCTCATTATTATACTCTGCCATCATTATCTAGAATCCAATATAAATATCGCAGTACTCTTTCAATAAAAGTGCTATTATTAATAATTTTTATAGCCAATAATGACCAATAAGTGTGCTAACACTTTTCAATTTTGTTATCCAACCTTTCGGACTACTAAAAAAAGATGTACTAGAGTGGGGTAGAGATGGGTTTTAAAAGAACAACAAAGGCATGGTGGAGGATTCTTGGGGCAATGGTGGTAGGTATGGCGTGAAAATGTACATTTGTAGACGTTTAAAGCAGATATAATGATGTAAAGCACTTACTCAATAAATGTAATTTGGAAAAAAATTGACAACAAATACAACAACAAAGAAAAAATATATTTTTATATCTGTTGAAAATGGCATTATTTTAAGGACAGAAAATGGAAGATTAATGGGTGACCTAAGAATGTTAAAGAATATTTCCCAGAGGATATCACCAGCTGGGTTTTATCCTTACTTAGACAAGAACAGGAGGAAATTAGCTTAAATTACATTTGGTTTAGAATAGTGGAAGCAAGCTATGAAATCTAATTCCTAGGGAATCTTTTCTTCAACATAAATGAGACTTACTGCCTACTGTAGTTTCAGTGAAGTTCTGACTCTATGTATGAGAAAATACTGATTTAAGTTTTAGTCATCCATCTCTATAATCCCCACCAAGAAAAGAAAACAGCAATTATGAGGCTATTATGCAACAGGTGTCTTCATTTGTATTCATTTCATCTTCACTGAAAAGTTTTTTTCCCTACTTCACAAGTGAAGTTGCAAATTCTAAGAGTTTAGTTTGCCCAGGTCACCCAGCTAAGGAAGAAGAGTCAAAATATAGTCCCAACCGGCCTCCCTGGTGGCGCAGCGGTTAGGCGCTGCGCTGTGGAGCTGTCTGCACCGGTGATGCAAGTTCAACGCCCAACCAGGGAGATTCCCACATGGCATGGCAGACCTCTCCTGCCTTACCAGCTGCTCCCCTCAGCAGTGTATTTCCATCTATCTGCCTGTTCTGCTCCCCACTCTGTCTCTGGTGAACCCTCTCACCGCCCTACGCCTCTGGCCTGTATCCCAGCTTATATACATAAATAAAATTAAAAAAATATATATATAGTCCTGACCTTTTCCAGACCACATCCTGTGCACCATGTCAATCAATAACCCTTGCTCTTCTAGCACTCCTAACTTCTAACCTTATTTTAAAATAACACCATTTCCAAAATTTAGAGTTATTTATTGATGTACATTTATTTAGATAATTTCCAGGCTTTAGAGGTGGCTGAAAAGCAATGAAAATTGGTAATACATCTAGTACTTACCAAACTAATATATGCCCGATACATATGAAATCTACAGATATTATCAACTTTGATAGTGTCAGCTACCATTGAGACAAGTACTATTATCATCCCCATTTACAGACAGAAATTTAGGTCTCAGGAGATATGCTAAGAGCCATGCCCACAGCACTTAAGAAGGGGGGCTTTTAACTTCAAGGAAGGCATTGGGGTCCTAAGAATTTTCATCCTGGCACAGCAAGAGATAACTAAGAAGCAAATTTGTCAGGAACTCAGATCCCAGGGCATCCAAACCTCAGCACAACTTCCACTTTCAGTTTTTAGACAGTCATAGACACAAAGTAAAAAGAGCCAAGTGAAATTATCTAATCCAATCCCTTTATTTTACAGACAAGGAATTTGAGGACAGGGTGAGGTTAAGTGCTTTTTCTGGGGTCAGAAAGCTAATTAGTGACAGAATTAGCAATAAATCACTTCCATGAAAAGACATGCTTTCAAAGTGAATTCAATTACCTTCTCAAGTAGCAATTAAGAACACCCATGTAGCTAGAAAATCTCCAGTGTTTCTGTGAAGTAATTGCAATCCAAGAGCATCTAGAAAAAAACTTCACAACACTGAGCACACAAAATCAGCGATCTTTATTTTTTCAGAGAGTAAATTAATCTCATTTTGTTATTATAACCACATTAACTTTCATGAATGGAAATTTATCTATGATTATATGATTATATTTTGACTCAAACGAACTAAGTTACCATAAATGCAAAGTGGTCTCTTTTTCTTGTTTCAACTGAAAAAATAAAATTTGGTAAAAGTACTAATTTTAATCAAAATTATGAGGGATCTTACCTTTGACACCTTAATGCAGGCTCTCTGTATTCTCTGTTCCATCTCTTCCATCCCCTTATTCTCGAAAGAAATTTAAAAATCCTGGTTTCCCATTAAACATATTCTCAACAAGGAAATCAGTCACCAGTCTTTAAAATGTGCTCATTTAACTAGGTCTATGTATTATTGTTGGGATAGTTTTCCTAACAGCTGTTTTTTCGGTCTAAAGTTATAGTTTCAACCACAGCAATACCCAATATTTTTATCTCTTCTCTAGTAAATAAAAGATATGTAAAATTACAGGTATACCTGGATACATAGGTAAAATTATTTGGCTATTTATAAACCTAGGATTAATAAATTCCCAAAGAAGAGGATTGTGGGGTAAATGAAGGGGGTATCAGGTTTTCCACCCTACTGCTGTTGGACTTGATGATGGGCGCCTGCGGTCCAGCACGTGCGCCTCGTGCTGGCCTGCGAGTGCACGAATGGGCTCACCTGGGTCTGGAGAGACTCGAGAAGGGCGGGGCCACAGGAGCGAGGAGCTGGAGCTCGAGGCTCCAGCGGGCAGCAGTGGAAGCTTGAGCTGGAGACAGGGGAGGCAGCAGCCGCGTGGCAGCGGCAGAACACAGCTCCACAGCTCAAAAGCAGAGAGCCATGTGGCAGAGAGTGGCGGAGAGCCGCAGAGTACAGGGAAGGACAACACGACAACATCTAATAAAGAGTCTGCTTGAGCTGATGATGACCCTACCCGGTCTGGGATGGCTGCAGGACAAGGATTCTTATGATTTCACAGCACAACTTGTTTCTAAAAGATCAAGCATCATCCATTTTGTCAAATGATGACAAAATTCACACGCACTAGGATATATTGGTATTAAGAATTTAATAACCAAATCCAGTGTCACCAAGTATTTAAAAGATTACAAAGTATTGGGCCTCCCAAGTGGCGCAGGGGTTCACATCTCAGCGCTATCAAGCTCTCCCCAGCCACTGCAGCATGAGTTCGATCCCCAGCCAGGAGCTCACCCATAGGGAGAAGCAGCCCTCTCCTGTCTCACCCGCTGCTCCCCTCAGCAGTGTATTTCAGTAGATCTGCCTGTTCTGCTCCCCACTCTCTCTGGTGAATCCTCTTATCACCACCCCCCTCACCTCTGGCCTACACCCCAGTTCTTATATGCATAAATAAAATAAAAATTAAATCTGTAATTAAAAAAGGTTGCAAAGTATCTTCACATGAGGAATAATTTGAAAGCTAATTTTTTTTCCAACATACTAAATAGACTATTTAAAGACCCCCAAATTTTCCTTTGGGAAATAAGTTTAAGTCATGAAAAATTAAAGGAAAATATCATTAAGCCAAAAAAGTTCTACAAAGTTGAAGTGGAAATGCACAAACATAGAAACAACCATTCAGTCAAAAGTCAGTAGCAAGTACCTACTAGTCTCTTAGACAATAAAGTGAAATAAGGTGCACACATGAGGAAGAATGAGACTACAGCACCGTCTGGAAAATGCATCCCCGAGATGAGCCACAACGCCATTTATAACAGTGGTAGGAAAATCTCATCAATTAAAATATATTTTGAAATAGTGTATCAATAAATATAAGGGAAAAGATATACTGAAAGAGAGGCGGTATTTCTAACAGTTGTCAAATCATATGGATTGACACTGAGATCCCACAATTTACTAAACCTAACCCTGATGTCTAACACATTATCAGGAATAAAAACCTTTTAACACACTTGACATTTCAGAAATGCTTAGTGCTATAAAGTTCTCCATTGCACAGCATCTGTTTATTCAGAAGAAAGCAGAAATGAATGTAATAGGGAAATAGGGCAGCAATGTCCACTTAACGTAGTATATAAAGCCAAATATTCATGACATATGTGTATATAGGAAAAGCAATTCTTGAAAGACTATTTTCCTGACTATACAGTGCTCTAGCTTCAAGGTCATGCCATGGTTATTCAATGTCAATTATTCTTAGATTTTACTGTCCTAGGGAACATTCCCCCCAATTAAATCATTCAGATTTATAAATGTCACCAACAAAAAAGAACAACAGTTCTTTTCATGGCAAGAAAGATGTTCTTTTCGGTAGCAAAGATAAGCATAGCATGTCCCTTCCTGCATTTAATGATAAAGAGAATGATAGTGTTTTGTTTACCTCAGCTACATATTAATCCATAGCAGAAAGTTCTCAAGGTTTCAAGGTGGACTGCTTAAAATGAGTGACAATCTATTGATAGTTTTTATTTAGAATTCTTGACTTCTAGGAAGGACTGGCTGTTTTGGGATGCCTGAGTAACCAGAAGCCTAACAAGATGATCAAAGGTTTAGCAATTACATATTGCGAGTGATCTGCATAATTTTATTTAGTTACTTAATTTAACAAATACTCTGTGTCAGACACTTTTAAATACTTCACAAATCTTAAACTCTTTTGAATTACATAATACACATATCAACGCTATTGGTGAGAACTATTATGGCCCATTTTCCAGATGAGGAAAATGAGGCACAAGGATGTATAATAATGCACCAAACAATGACACTTAAGGCAATGATGGAACATATATGTGACTGTGTGCACTGCATATAACACTGGTCAACATTGAGATCGTTACTGACTTAAAAAGGCCCTAATATGTAATATCTTGGTGTGCTGAACATGAATATAACCCTGAAAATTTTTTATTAGTTCTCGTTTTGAAGATATTTCATATAATTCATTTTATATGTTTCGCCATGTCAATTTATCCAGTAGGACTGCAACAACATCCTAAATCAGCCTAGAATGATGTCATATTGCATCACATTGCATAATACCATCATGCACACATCATCCAGAGTTGATTGCATCTTCTTCTGATGCAATGCAATACTACTGCCAGGTGGCTTCTGAAGTAAGCTGACGTCAGCAGTGCACTATAGAAAGCCCTGTCAGAAAGGTTGAACATTGAAAATATTTCAAACTTTGTATGAGGCAGTTTAAGCTACTGTTCCATAGAACTGTTATTATTTTATCCCTTTAGGCACAATACAGAACAGTCATACCTCGAAAGTGTGCTCATAGCGTGGACAATTTCTGCTCTATTTGTGGGGAAGTGACATTTGCCAACCAGAAGAAAAGTCTCACTTCTCAAGTGAGGAAGGCTTCTCATCTTTACTTCTGATGCAAGGTTGGTGACCAAAACAAGCCTTGGGCCCCAATATATGCTGTGCTACATGTACAACACAGCTTTCACAGTGGTTAAATGGCAAAAGACCATCAATGCCGTTAGCAGTCCCCATGGTGTGGAGAGAGCCAAGGAACCACAGAAAAGACTGTTCCTTCTGCTTGGTTCCTCCTCTTTCCAGCGGAATAACAAAGCAAAAGAAGTGAAGAACAGTCTACCCAAACATTCTGTCTGCACTGAGACCAGTTCCACATGGTGAGGGACTTCCTATTCCAGAACCTCCAGCAGAATATTCTCTTGATTCATCTGATGAGGACAAGGGTGAGCCGACCTGTTCTTCTCCTGTTCCATCAGCATGCAATGATCCAGATGTTCACTGTGGTGCATCATCAACCCCACACAGACTAACACAGGAAGAACTCAATGACCTGGTTCGTGATTTGGACTTATCCAAGAACAAGGCAGAATTGCTAGGATCAAGACTCCAACAATGGAATCTTCTCGAAGAAGATGTCACAATTACTTTCTATCGAAAGCGCCACCAGCAACTGGAGCCTTTCTTCAGAAAGGAAAGTACTCTGGTATTCTGTTCCAATACTGAGGGCCTCATGAATGCCTTAGAAATGACTCATGACCCACAAGAATGGAGACTATTTCTAGACTCTTCGAAACTGAGTCTTAAGTCTGTGCTTTTGCACAATGGAAACCATCTTCCATCTATTCTATTCCTGAACAGCTGTACAAGAGACAAGCAAAGAAATCTAAGAAGTAGTCTATGACTTGATTTTTTTATAGGTATTAACTGTAGGCCTATTACTTTTAGCATGCATTTTGTGATGTAAACATCAGTTTATTGCAGATTACAAAAAAACTAGAGCCAAAATTAGAATTTGATTGTCATATTTGTGTTGAGCACATACAAACTGATAGGAAATGACTAATTTTATTTCAGGACCATGACTTTTGTTGACCAGTCATCTATGTATATAGTAGGATATCAATTTTTTAAGAAATTACCTAAAGAAACATTTCTCAGGGGGCCTCTCTGGTGGCCTCAGGGTTAAATCTCCACACTATTACCACTGAGTTTGATCCCTGGCCAAAGAACTAACCCACATATGGCACAGCAGACCTCTCCTGTCTCCCCCACTGTTCCCCTTAGCAGTGGATTTCAGTAGATCCACCTGTTCTGCTCCTCACTCTGTCTCTGGTGAATCCTCTCACCCCCTGAATCTCTGGCCTACACCCCAGCTCTTCTATGCAAAAATTAAAAAAAAATTTTTTTTAAAGGAAAAAGGACAGGTACCCAATTGGTGAGATTTCAAAGCATAGGCACCTTTGAGTCTATGAAAAGGTATATTTTTCTTAAATTATGGACATCTTCTCTGCTAAGGGAAACAATAAAATTAGGTAACTTCTTACAGTAAATTCTAAATCTATGAATCTTACTTAGAAGTCTACTAAAATTTTATTGTAAACTTGCATAAACTAAAATCTACGCACTAAGTGATTAAGGACTTGACATCCTATCATTTAAGATCTGCTTAAAAATTAATCATGAAGCTATCTTGTGGTACATTAATCTTCATTTTTGAACCTACAGTTACTGTATGAACCTATATTTTCTTGTTTTCCCATTCTCAAAAAAAAAATACTATTATTTTTATGACAACATTATTTTCAATGAAGCAGATATTCTCAAGCAATACTGGTAGCGAATATATCCTTTATATTTATCAATACGTAAATTTTAAATTACAATTTCAGTAATGCCAAATGTAGAAGTGTTGCCTAAGAAAGGTGTTCAAATTCAGTACAAAATTTTTACCTTTAACATGTCACATTAGGAGAAAAAAAAACAAAATATTAGCTACCATCCAAGTTTTCTCACTAAATTCAGTGACTTTAAAGACAATTGTGTGGGTTAAATTGGCCTCCCTGTTGGCAGAACAGGTTAAGCGCAGCACAATGAAGCTATCTAGAGCCACTGCAGCATAAGTTCCATACTCCCGGCAGGGAGATTCCCACATGGCGAGGCAGACCTCTCCTGCCTCACCCACTGCTCCCTCAGCAGTGTATTTCAGTTGATCTGCCTGTTCTGTTCCCCACTCTGTCTTTGGTGAATCCTCTCACCACCCCACACCTCTGGCCTATACCCCAGCTTATATACATAAATAAATAAATCTTTTAAAAAAATAAATAAAGACACTGTATGGGTTAAATAAGCCAGTTTTTTGTTTTTAAAGTCTGTAACTTTCACCCAGTTGAAAATCACGTCTGCATTTTTTATCACCTTCATTTTAAGAGCAATAATTTTCCCTCCACTTGCATAAATTAAGTTTAGCGTGTGAGTGAGTCACATACCTTTATTACATGATGCTTTTCCTGGAACACAGGAATCTTAAACATTTGGCACCAATACGTTGTACCTTTGTTTGGGATTAGGACCTGTCTTAATAAAAAGGGGAAAGGGACACAAAGTCACATTCTTTTGACATGCCATTAAATAAAATAACGTAAGTAGAAGTTCTTCTACCCTGACACACCCAGCCCCACAATCATAAAACTTGAAGAAACTTACGTCCTGATTTACTAAGTCAAAGTAAGGTGTGGCTGGAGACAATGCATTGGTTTTCTCAGGACTCAACAAACGCAGGCTCTTGGTGCCTCGGTGGGAGTTATGGTACTGGGGACCAGCTTCTCCCACGTCTTCGGGGTGGTAGGCCCAGATCACTCTGACCGTGCTCTCCTGGAGATCAGACATGGGCATGCTTATATCTCAGGAGAACACTTCCCTTACTACTGAGTTGAGTTCTAAGAACTCTATTTACAGAAGGATACAGAAGTGGAGAAAAGAGGATAAAGACCTTTGGAGTTCTCAGTATGGTCTCTTACTTTAATAACGTAAATTTGATTAAACCATTAAGTAACCAAATAGATGATGGCATGTGGCAATATAGAGTAAAGGATAACTGACTTGGTAGTCAGGCTTTAGGCATACAACCAAACATTACTGTCATGCTAAAACTCCAAACTAGTAGTTACCAAGCAAATATTCTTGTTAAGTAGCAAGATTTTGAAAAATTAAAACCTGTCCTAATGCCATGAAACATCTATGGAAAATAAACAGAATGGAAATTTAAATTACTTCTGGGTCAGGGTTTCCACTTTCACAGTAGAACTTTTCCAGGCACAATTTTCTAAAGATTTGTGTATATATCTACAGAAAGTAGATATACAAAAGGAATCTATGATCTCAGTTTGCTTACTATCCTAGAATCTCTTTATAGTCATTTTGTGAATACTGGGAATTTCCAAGGTACTGCCGTATCCCAACTAGGGAAAGTACTGTCAAATGAAATTGGTTTCCATTGAGCAACCAAGATAAATTGCCCAAAGGGTGGTGGTGAGGCAGGGGAAAGAGTTTGCTGGAGTGAAAGAAACTGTTCATTCCTGCCACAGATAAAGGTGGTTTTGCCAGATCTTTGTAATAAGAACTTTGAAAAAATAAAGTAAAAGCTGCTTATTCTAAATGCTATATTCTTTCTTAATAAGTCAAATGACTATAATTATTATTCCAATTAAAATATAATTGCACTATATATTACATAAAAAGTGATCCATGTCTTGGCATGTGTTGTTTTTTTTTTAATTCCTTTTACTCTTCATGCTGAATGTTAATCAAAGCTACTTCAGAATTTCACATTCCTTTTTTAAAGCTATGAGTTACCAAATAAAACAGATAATTTTACTGATCTATACAAAATGAAATCGATCCAAGAAATTCAGGGAAACTTCCAAAGTACCATATGAATTATATACTCTCTAAATAATTTGCATATGTATAAATATGTTAATTTTCCCATGATGTCTGACAAGATATCTCACATAACATGCCAACAGGCAATTTTCATCAATCCACTATTCATCTTGATTTTAGAAATTTACAAAGATGAATCAGTTACAAGTCAGATGAATTATATCTTATTACTTAGCATAATTCTCTTACATAATACATTTGTTTCAACTTTTATTTATTGTCTATTTTCAAATTTTGAACAGAAAAGCTAAAATCCTTTTATAAGTAAAATTCTAGACTTTAAATGACTTCAAAATTTTAGAATCATATACAAATTGCCTTTATTAAAAGTTATTGCCTTACTTTTTTATAACTTTAAAGAAAATTCAAAATCATTTCAAAAAGCACTATGTGGGGCCTCCCTGGTGGCCTAGGGGTTAAGTCTCGGCCCTCCTGACGCAAAGTCCTCCCTTGGCAAAGTGATCTGAGTTTGTACCCAGCCAGGGAGCTGATACACATATGGCACAGCAGACCTCTCCTATCTCACCTGCTACTTCCCTCAGCAGTGTATTTCAGTGGATCTGTCTGTTCTGCTCTCCACTCTGTCACTGGTAATCCTCTCAACCTCCACCTCTGGCCTACACCCCAGTTCTTCTACACAAAAATAAATAAAATAAAATAAAGGAATAATTCTTTAAAAAACTGATTTTTAAAAAAGTACTACATGACTTTCTTTCCAAAGGTTATTTTAAAATATTTGTTCCTTTTATCCTGTAAAGCATTTTACACCATAAATGTGTGATTTTATCATGCACAAATCCACATACAGATTCCTTACCGTTATACTCTTGTCATTTACATCACACGTATGTAGTTCTCTGGTGAATTCAATTATTGTGTGTGTACTATTTTCCATGGCATATTCTAGATGGTAATCTTGCTGAGCATCTTTTTCCAACTCTCTATTTTCATTTGTAAAATAGTCCTGTGGAAAATATGGAAAGAAAAAAATCAGGATATATTAAATTCAGAGTGAACTAATTTAGATTAAAAGTATTTATAGTATAGTAAGATGGTGATTCTGTGTTTGTTATGATTTTGTATTTACAGTTATTATTTTTTAAGTCCTGGGAATTTCCAAAGGTCTGGAGTATCCTATTAGGAAATCAGTTCCCTGAGAAAGTGGTCCATATTTGTACTCCAGGCTCTTTAGGAAAAGGCAGTGTGAAATTATATCATGGGGTATTAGAAGAAATGAGATGACTGAATATTTAACATCACTGCATATTTTCCCTTCACTAAGTAAATGAAAAGAGCAAATTCAACCCTGTCAAATAGCTCACTCCAAATTTGTTTGCCACAAATTTGCTAATTTGTAGCAAAGCCAGAATCAGTCCCAAAGTCAGAACTTTTTTCACAAATACACTGTGTGAAACCAGGAAAGCGTGCCTCCCTTCAACAATCCTAAAAGCAGGAGACCCACTGTGAGACTACAGGTTATTTTAATATGAACTTAAATGGTTTGTGCTAATGAAAATGAAGTGCAATGGAAAATATGGAGAGAAGTGAAGCTAGATGAATTACAAGATATTGAAACTGGGAGTTTTATTTTTGCGGATTGGCTATAATTTTTGTCCTAAACTTGTTCAATGGTCACTCTGGGAGGCAGGCAGATGCAAGGATGGGGGCACTGAATCAGATGGTGAGGCTCTGACATCCAGCTCTACCCTTAAATAGACTTGGGAAATTACTGAAGTCAAACTATGTAAGCATCAATTCCAACATTAGTAAAATTGGAATAATACATACCTGCTTTATAGATGTTAAAAGAAAAATATATAAAATAGTCTATGGGAACATAAATTATCTACCATGATTAATGCCCAACCAATCCTAATGTTCTGCCCTCTTTGAAATGCAATTTTTTCCCCAAAATATTTCCTTCTGTCTTTTACCATTAGCTTACAACGTTGAGAGTTCTGAAACTTATGTTATTCATTTTTATCACTTATGGAAGATAAAATTTGCCTAATGATACTAGTATTTCAGTACATAATTATATTTTATTTTTGAAACTCACCAAGAGTTGATTTAGAATATACATGCTGAAACATAATAGTTACTTCTACTAACATTAAAATTACATTTGAAGAAATGATTGTGTGGCGGAGAAAATAAAAAATATAAATTGTCTGCAAATGTCACACTCAATGGCATGAACTAGATATAGATAGATGGATTCCATCTTTATTTCTACTGCCGTTTTTATAGATATTTATAAACCGAGTGTAATTTTGATATCCAGAGGACAAGATCTATATGTTCCTCAAATATTACATTATTGGGATGCACAGAGCCTAACTCATCTTTTCTCACTCCTGTTACAACTATAACTTAAAGTATATACACTATGCCAAATCTAGATGAAGCATGTTGTATGTTCTAACTCATTCGATCTTCATCTCAAAAAAAGTCTGTGACACAAAACAATTTTCCTGTTTCACAAAGATACTGAAGCACAAAGAACTTAAGCACCTTGCCCAAGATGACATAAATAGTAAACATTAAAACCTAGATAGTCCAATCCCTATCTCTAGCCTTCTTCACTGGTCTATACAATAATGGCTGCTGCTAGAAAAATATGGGTTAGTTTATATTTTTGTTTCCATAGAAAATATCTACATCAAATTTTTCATTATATAATGAAACCAATTATAATTGTGAAAGCAATTCAAATGCAACAATCTGATAATTTTGTGATTTTCCCACTTTTAATGACATAGATTTTCAATATGTAAATGACTAACAATGCCTCTGGACAATGATGGATTTAGATTAACTCTACCTTAACACAGGTCATATTTCATTACATGATTTGAGCAATCACAGATTTTGCAAACAAAAAGAATACAATACAAAATGTAATCAAAGAGTAGAAAAATTACCCTAGCAAGTATGTTCCAAAACTACTAGTCCCACAAACTAACCAGCTGGCTTACCAATCTTCCAGTTGTTCTGTATCTGCTCCCCAACATCAATTCCTTCTAGCTATTTCAACTTCTTTTGACTTTTCAGGTAACTTTTCTCTGAGAAAATGGGAGAAACTTCACCCAGATTTTGTTGAAAATCCCTGGAGCTCAACTGTTCTGAGTATTAAGTATTAGAAAAGATGGCTGCCAATTATGTCAAAGTTCTAAAACTCAAGGAAAAATATGATTGTTGACAAGTGGCTATCTTCAAGTTGTTGAGGGAAAATATGAGTGGATTCAATTAAAACTTAAGTTGACATGTGAAATATACTATCCACCCCTGTAATTCCATTCTAATTTTTTTCACCTTCTCCAATTTAGAGGCTATTTTGAAATACCTTCAGATTTGATCATGGAATACCTTAGCTTTCCAAATAGTATTACTAATTACATGTTTACTTCAGCTGGCCGTTACTGATATTTGTAGATTCATGTTTATCTCTTGATGTTTTCCCAGGAAACCTCCCAAGACAAATATTCTAAATCGTCTTTACACAAAACGCCAATATTTCTCCAACTTCAGCTTATGATCAGACATCTCACTTTGAGAGAATTTCAGTTATGATACATGAGAGCTCTCATAGTGCTTCTTTCCATTCTAAATAATATGTACTTTATGGAATCATGAAAAATATTCTAAAGGAAAGCAAGAAAAGAAAAAAATCAGAGCAAAGAGGATAAGTTGAAAACAGATGTAAATAAATGAAAGAAATACTGTAAATAGAGCCTACAGACATTAAAAATTAATAATATGCACACCCAGATGCAGAAAACTAGGGTAATTTAGACAGAAATAGGCAAAGTCAAGAAAAGTTCTTCTGAATAGCCTTATTATCTACTATGGATAAAAACCTTTCTAAAAGGGAAATTCTAAATGAAGGTGTTTTTCACTTGCAATTTCATCAAATATTTAAGCTTCAATCCTTCACAAACTCTTCCAAAAAGTAAGAGAGGGAGAGCCTCCCTGGTGGCGCAGAGGTTAAGAGCTGCACTGTGGAGCTTTCGGCAGTGGCAACGCGTTTGATGCCCAGCCGGGGAGATTCCCGCATGGCGTGGCAGACCTCTCCTGTCTCGCCCACTGCTCCCCGCAGCAGTATATTTCCATCACTCTGCCTATTCTCCTCACTCTGTCTCTGGTGAACCCTCTCGCAAACCCACATCTCTGGCCTGTACCCCAGCTTGTATGCATAAATAAATAAATCTTTAAAAAAAATAAAAGAGGGAGCACTCATTTTTTAACTCCGACATTATCTTCATATCAAAATCAGAGACATTACCCAAAAAATAACAGATAAATATCTCTCATGACGGACCTCCCTGGTGGTGCAGGGATTCAAGACTCAGGACTTTGCGTCTCAGCTCCATCAAGCTATTACAAGCCACTGCAGCATGAGTTTGATCCCCAGCCAAGGTGCTAACCCACGTATGGAGCAGCAGACCTCTCTTACATCATCCGCTGCTCCCCACAGCAGTGTATTTCAGTAGATCTGCCTGTTCTGCTCACCACTCTGTCTCTGGTGAATCCTCTCACACACACCCCCACACACCTCTGGCCTACACCCCAGTTCTTGTATAGTTCTTATATGCATAAATAAATCTTTAAAAAAAACTCTCATAAGCCTAGATGCAAATTTTCCTAAAAATATATATTAGCAAATAAATCCAGTGACAAAAAGGAGAATAAGCCATGAACAAGTAGAATTGGCTCAACATTAGAAAGTCAATCAATGTTAGCCATTATATCAAAAGTTTGAAAAAAAATCAGTCATCTCAACAAATGCAGAAAAAACATTTAAAACTGTCATTCAAGGTAAAATTTCTACACAAAATAGCAAAAGAAAATTACTTCTTTAACTTTATTAAGGGCATCTATAAAAATAAGTTTCACAGTTCACATCATATTTATTAATAAAGACTTTCTCCCTAAGTTTGAAAACAGTTGAGTCCTGGGAACAAGGCAAGGATGTCCACACTCCCATTTACAGATGGACCCTCTGTTGATTGTACACCTCTGGCAGTTTGCTAGTACCATTTCCTAAATGAGGACATCAAAGGTCAGTCCTTGAATTTTGATCCTCTGTTGTTCATAATTCATCCTTTGGGAATCTCATCGATCCAAGAGTTTCTAATCATCACCCTTATTCAGTTTCACATATCTAAAAGTCTATTGGATATCTTCATTTACAAATCTTGTTGTCATTTCAAATATAATATATTCAAAATAGTATTCAGCCTTGATCTGCAAGACAAGTTTTCCTGATTTTCTGTAATCGTACTGTCAATCATGCAGCCACTGAAATTCAAAACCAATCTTTTTTAACTTCTACCTCTACTACCCTATAATTCCACAGATAGCCTCTACTTTTACCAGTTCTCCTGTAAAAAAATAATACCCCTTTTAATTCTCCATTACAATTTCTCCTAACTTAATGCAAACTCCATCAACAGCATATCTCTGTCATGGTCTTCCTTGAAAATCACATATGTCTACATTTTTTCCAACAGTACATAGTACAAAGTTCTACCATTTAGACTTGTTTCTCTAAAATTCAACTTAAATCTGCTCTTTCATATTCTCTGTCATTAATTATGCCATAAGATCTCTATTATCTATTATTTATTCTTTCTCTCTATCTTACTTTCTTCAGCACATTGAGATATCCTCTTTGAAATGCTTCCTTCTCTTCAAGACTCAAGATTCTATCTTCTCTACAAAGTTTTCTTTGATCATCCCAATTGGAAGTGATCATTCCCTCTTTGAATCCTTATTCCTCTACTGCATTCCCACGGAGCATGCAATATATTCTAGATGCAGCATTATCTTCTCAACCATGTGGTAGTTGCCTAGAAATAGACACCTTGCTAATGCAGTTATAGTTTTTTACATAGTAAATGGAAATAGTAAATAGTTGTTTATATAGTAAATGGAAAAAATAAGAGGAACACAATACATCATTTTCTCATGTGCTCTCAATTATATTTGCATGTGGTTAAGATCTCATGTAAAATGTGTTTAACGAGATTCTAGAATAAGTTTGGGTCTGCAAACTCAAGATCTGCCAGGCTGACACATCTGGCACTGAAATTTGGCAACACTGTTATGACCTTTTAGCCCCTAAATGTACATAAATCCTATGAAACTTACATCAGTATTTGGAGTTTTGCACACAACAGATCTTTGAAATCCTTTTACAATAGGAGGGAATTCCCTAACTATTTTTTTAAAATAAAAAAAAAGACCATAGAGAAATAAACCATGCTTTAGAATGTTAATTTATATCTTCAGTGCCTAAAAGAGTGAAGTGTATATTGCAGAACTCAATAAATATGTGTGCTTTTAAAAGGAGTATCCTGCATCCTGCCTTTCCTGTTACTAAATCTCAATGAGCAGATAATTCTGAAAATAAATAACACAAGCACCATCATCCAATATTCACATCTTTTTATATAAAAACAGTTTTAACTTGACGGGAACAAAATGTTCCCCAGCATTACCTTTTTTCTTCCTTCAGTCTGCATCAAGAAAATATGTAGACTATTGCAAAACTCAGTCCTAATAGTGCCAAAATTGTACTGTAGTGAAAATGGTACAATGGCAATGTGCATAACAGCACAATTAAGTGAGGCAAGAGGAGAGAAAAAGGAAAAAAAATATATGGGTTTCCCAATCTCATATTGTTCTCTTATAGTGAATGAGATAGTGCAAACCCTCCCTCAGGCTGCCTTGAAGTGGGGGTGAGGGTTTGCACTATCTCATTCACTATAACAGTTCAACTACTCTTGCTGGGAGGAAGGGAAGAAGGGGAATAAAAAGAGATGAAACAAAAGCAAAGTCATTCGAAGAACAGTCAACCTTGAAAAATTCTTTATGCACTTGGGCTTAAACCCCAAAAAAAGTATGTCCAGTGATTTAAGTATTTTTTGAGAGTGTGACAAAGAGATCAATGTTATTCAAGTGGAAAATCAGATGGAATAATTACTGCATTATACTGTGTCACTATCATTCTCTAGGGGAAAAAACTGTTGACAGTAAAACATGGACCCATTAAGAGTTTGAAAACCGATGATACCATCTAGAAAAATATATTCACATAACCATATTGCATTTACAAGCTACTGCAGGGAATTTCCCAGTTCATTTTTACTATCT
Organism: Scalopus aquaticus; assembly: GCA_004024925.1. Taxonomy (NCBI): domain Eukaryota; kingdom Metazoa; phylum Chordata; class Mammalia; order Eulipotyphla; family Talpidae; genus Scalopus; species Scalopus aquaticus. The sequence goes on from PVIJ01006719.1 coordinate 64,344, forward strand.
GATTCCAACATTAAGAATTAGAACTGAACGGCGTCCCTCACCTCCCACCCACCCCAATTAGCAAACGGATCCAGACGCACTGCCAAGGTACATCTGTGAGGAAGGTGACTCCTCTACCATCTTCCTATAGTTCTTGACATTCTAGAGCTTTGTAAATAAAATAGGAATATTGATAACAGTGCATGCCCGTTGTTATGTCTCAGGTCACATAATTATAAAAATGTTAATTTTATGATATATGTACATTGCATATATTATAAGTAGAACATGAAATGCCCTTAACTTAAAAATAGGCTCCAATCAAAAATCATTAAACATGGACTTTATGAGAGCAAGAATTTTGAGGATTCAGAGAATCATGATTCTGTAGAGATTTTCTGAGTTTGAGAATAAAAATATGTAGATTTTCTAGTAATTAGCTAACATTCAGAAATCAGGTTTCTTTGTACTTACTCAGTTTTAATGTTCTGTAAATGAATATGAAGTAATGTTACCCTACATAAAATGGTTTTATGTGGATTTTAATCATATTCTAACTCAATACCTTCACTAAGAAAAGCTTCAACATGAATCGTCAATGAGGTGTTATCTTCCTGGTGAAGTAGTATATCAATCATGTATTTAGTTTGTTTAAACTTTTTAAAAATATCATAGTACCTATTACCCTTGAAAATCTGAGTTGATAATTAGGCTCCAGCAGTCAAGTTAATCTGCAGTTGTGTTATAAAAATGTTACTCCTGCAACATGTTCTCACAGGATATTTTTTCTTTTGAACACTCACGCTTTGAAAAAATTATGAACTCTATCATTTAGGTTTCCAAATGTTGTGTGGGCACAGCAGAGGCAGTGAGTATCAGCACAAGCTGGCATTTATCACCAAGCAGGGAGAGAGAGTACCAACTGCTACTTTCAAACTAAGATAACATAGCAAAAAAGCTAGCTTTGATAATCTGCAAGATTGCTATGACCTCTTGTTTAAAAAGCTGATTACACAGATGTTCAATTGGTTCTCACACATTGTCAGTCTTTTTATTTCCTCTCTTGAATAAAATCTCTGCAACAGAAAAGAGCTTTGACTGATTCTATGTTAAACAGGAAGAAGTGAAAACTCTTACGGGTATAATAAAAGATATGAATAGACCCCAGTGCAGCCTGGAGAATTGAGTGTAAGCACAGCTGCAGGGGAAACCTTGAGAAAAATGTTACCATCTGTCATCATTTTCTTCAACAGGTGCTTGTAGTTTTTCTTCTCTTTCTAAATCTCAAAAGCCTTGTTACTTCAAACATTTCTGTTTGTAATATCAATTTCTATAATAAGTGTTATGGTAATTTAAAAATATTGATAGTAAAATAATAAATAGTTTGTTTTAAAGAGAATCTTTGATCCTAAAAAACCATAAACTGTATGTAAACAAACTCTATAAACACAATCTCCAAACTTCGGTAGAAGCTGATTTTAACTATTTCTTTACCAATTATTAGAAATTTGAGCAGAATGTCGAAACAGAAGTAGCTTGCCTTCTTGAAAGCATTTCAGATAAAATTGAAACTATCTATGTCTAATAAGGAATCTGTTACATAGCTCCCAGGATGTCAAAATATGAAACCTTCAGCCTGTGTTCCAACTCTGGGTCCACCTGAGCAATCTCTTTTTAAGTGCCACCTTCTGAAAATATATATCATGAATTCTTTCCCATGACCATTTTAGTTTTCTGGTAGAAACTGGATACTTTGCCATAATTATAGACTATCAAAGATAGAGTGTACAATTAAATGTTTGATTCTGCATCACTAAGAATAAGTTTTAGTAGGAAAAAGTTACAGATCTTATCTTTGACATAAGATATATTTTGCCTTCATCTTATCCGATTATCTCAATTTCTGAAAAATTTTAAATTTCTCTTAACAGTCCATGACCAGTTATGCAAGGAATATATTTTCAGAAGAAAGTTGGTTCTTTCCTTCTTTCTTTCCTTCCTTTCTTCCTCCCTCCCAGCCTCCTTTTTTCTGACACATATTTCAATGAGTGACTACTATTCCTCTGTAGGGCCAATTACATACAATAGTAAACAAAGTTTCTACTCTAATGAAACTTATAGTTAAATGGGGGAAAAGGGGGGCCTCCCTGGTGGCACAACGGGTTAAGTCACAGCACTATGAAGCTATCCAGAGCCACGGCAGCACGAGTTCAAGACCCGACCAGGGAGCTTCCCACATGGCGCAGTAGACCTCTCCTGCCTTGCCCACTGTTCCCCTCAGCAGTGCTATTTCAGTCCATCTGCCTGTTCTGCTCCTCACTTTGTCTCTGGGGAATCCTCTCACCACCCCACACTGCTAGCCTACACCCCAGCTTGCATGCATAAATAAATAAATCTTTAAAATATATAAATAAATGGGGGTAAAGGAGAGCAGACTTTTTAAAATTAAATAATAATACAACTAGAGAGGGATTAGAAAGCATCTGGACTGAATGACCCAAAAAGTCATCACACAAACAATGACTTTACTCTGAGAAATAAACTACAATTAGGAACCAACCATGAAAAATGCAGAAGTAGTAGCCTCCAGAAAGAGAAAGCAGCTATCAGAAAGGAGCTGCAGGGGTGGAATGAGAGAGATTATCCAGCTTGACAAAGTAATAAAGCCAGCAGGATTGAAGTACGGCCCAAGAAGGACAAATGAGGTCAACAGGGATCATATGAGATGGAGGACATTGTGACACTTTATAGGTCAGTGGAGACAGTTCAAATTTAACACTAGCGTAAAAGTCATGATAGCTTTTATCAGTGACTGACCTATTCCGATTGACATGAAAAAGGGATGAGTGTGTTAACTGCGGCTACTATGTAGAGAACGAAGAGAAAAAGGACTGAGTAGTCAGAAGACAATTCTTCAGAGGTTCCAATACTTTAAATTTGAGTGGAGATAGTAAAACTAAAGACCAGTGGGCAGGTTTTAGATATGCTTTGGAAAGAGTCAACAGAACCTGAGGGTATGTTTTACACGTGGGATGAAGGAAGGAGATGAAATCGAGATAACTTTGGATTTTTGGCTGAAGCTTCCAGGAGGTACCATGTATAGAAACTGAAAGGGTTTCCAAAGAATAACATTGAGGGTAAATGAGGTTCAGTCTGAGATGCCTACACATCGATAGGGAAGCAAAGAATTTGTACACTAGTCTGAGATCAAAAAGATACACCAAGAGTTTCAGAAACTCGAGTATATACAAGTCATAAACCATTATTTTCCTTTTTATTTTTTTCAGATTTCAAAACCAATATAGTATCAATACATCATTCAAATGTACTAAAACACATCGAAGGGACAAAGATAACATACTCTTAATTAATACTAACCATTGTAATAGTTTAGTGCACAGAGATAATTTCCAGAAGCAAGTTAAAAATCAGTTAACTGTTTAACCTGTTTTTCTAAAAACAGGTTAAAAGACAGTTTCACAGTTGCTAAAATCTTCCCTTATATTCATTTCTTGAATAACACAAAAGTATGAATGCAAAGTAAATCTATTTTTAGTATTACACTCCAGACAAGATGAATTACACATAATTCCAGGTCTCAATAAAGAGCATTTCACTCAAAAATATTTTTAAGAGATGATCACACAGTATTTAACACCTCCAGCTAATGAATTTACAACTTCACCAGGCATTTAATTATAATATTTCTGGTTGTCAGAAATATATTTCTTACACCAAGTTAAATCTTCTATCCTTTAAAGACTTCTTAATTGGGTATTTTTTCTTCATTTTGGAACTTAATAGGTAGCAACTAGTCCATATTCTTAAAAAGACTGTCCACTATTTCAAAGACCATGGACATGTTTGTCCATAGTATCAAAAATATTATTCCTAAAAGGAATCGTCTGGTGTGACTAACCTAGTGCAGAGTGCTATGTCAATATTACTTCTCTTGATGTGAACAGTAGAGTTGAGTGGTTAATATTACAAATGTGTGTTTAGCAAGAGTATCATACTGAGCTTAAAGCAAACTAATACTTAATGCTTTTTTATATTAAGTCCAATTGTATGCATTATCTATACATGAGTACAACTAATTCAATTGTATTAGTCCACCTTCCACAAGAATATCCTAAGAAACCCTGCTAATTACCCATCATTCTTATGCATCATTTATTTAATCTCATTCTATAGGTCCAGCAAATAAAATGCAATCTTGTCAATATAATGTGTTTAATGAAACTATACTGGCTTCTAGTCATTAATGACTCTAAAGTATTCACAAACCAATTCTTGTTTTGTCCTCAAATTTTCTCAAAAATTGCTAACATCTCCCCCATCTATTTCTTTTCCCAGTTGAAAATGGAGACATTAGTCTTCATGTAATCTTTTGACAATTCTAAGTGATTGATTCATTGCAATAATATTTGAATTTGAGTACTTTCGATGGGCCACATGCTCTAAGAGCTTTACATGCCAGTTTCATTTAATCTTCACAACAATTCCATGTGTTTGGTATCATGAATCCATTCTTCATAAAGGAAGCCATCACTTAGGTTAAGGAGCTTGCCAAGGGCCACATAAGGACTAAGTAGCAGGCCATGCTGGGATTCACACCCGGTCTAGAAGACTTCCTGCTTTTAACTGCTCAGCAGTTATTCATCAGGTGATTCTTGAGGATCTGCCAAGCACTTGGAATTGTTCCTGGTGCCTCAGGGAGATGTGGCAGCACTGACAGAATCATCAACTTGTAAATGTCCCATCCATAGCTTAATAAAATACTAATTATCCACCACTCCCGCTACTTTTCCTCTTTCTCCCTTCTGCAACTACCTTTAGGGTATTTCACTGCTTATTAGTAACCCTGGAGAATGGAGGAGGAAAGAGAAAGAACATCTGTTTACATATTTACATAACTGGAGAAATGTTTGAAAAGTTTTCCAATACAAAGGGGGTCCATTTTGTAACTGTTATTTTTAACTTTAAAAATTTAGAGCAGAACTCCTCTTGGCTTAAATATAGGCTAAGAATTACCTAGGCCTTCATCTATTAACATTCCTCTGATATACTGTGACCCTATGTAACATACAAATTTTTAGGGTCTTTATGGGCAGATATTCCTATTGCTTACAAATATGGCAGCTAGTAATAACAGACAAAAGATGAATAGGAAAGGTAGAGGTTACAAGGAGAGATTTCTGAGTTTGGCATTTTTTGAAATACACCTCCATCCACAGTTCTTCAATTACTGCTCGTTTCATCATGTAAATTTGATAAAATATTTAGAATTATCAATAATTTAAGACTCATCTCTGAAGTGTTTTCATTCCAGGAAAACCCACTTTTCTTTTCTATTTTAAAAGTAATCATAGGGCCTCTCTGGTGGCGTAGGGTTTAAAGTCTCAGTGCTATCAAGCTATCACCAGCCACTAAGGCATGAGTTCAATGCCCGGCCAGGAAGCTAACCCACATATGGGGTAGTAGACTTCTTCTGTCTTGCCAGCTGCTCCCCTTAGCAGTATATTTCAGTAGATCTGCCTGTTCTGCTACCCAGTCTGTCTCTGGTGAATCCTCTCACCCCTCACACCTCTGCCCTACACCCCAGTTCTTCTATGCATAAATAAATAAACTTTAAAAAAAATAACAGGGGCCTCCCTAGTGGCCTAGGGTTAAGTCTCAGCACTATCACCTAACCGGTCTGAGTTCGATCCCCAATCAGGGAGCTAACCCACATGGTGCAGCAGACCTCTCCTGTTTCACCCGCTGCTTCCCTGAGCAGTATATTTCAGTGGATCTGCCTGTTCTGCTCCCCACTCTGTCTCCGGTAAATCCTCTCACCCCCCCCAACACCTCTGGCCTACACCCCAGCTCTTGTATGCATAAATAAATAAATAATGCTTTAAGAAAGAATAATAATATTAAATATCCAAGCATAAAGCAAGCCCTTGCTTCAAACATCAAATGGTCACTCTGAAACGCTTTGTACAGCGTCCGGCTTTGCATCTCCATGCCCTCTGCTTGCATCCTCCACGCTCCTGCAGGTTGACCACAAAGGAGTAACTTGGTTCTTATCAAAGTCTGATCACACAAAATCAGTAGAACACCCTAGTCAACTTTAAAATATATTAATGCCTATATCCACATCCCCCAAAACACCCCCTCAGAGATTATGATTTCAGTGGTATCAAGGAAAGGGGTTGCCTGAATATTAGAACTTTTAAAAGATCCCCAAAATGATTCTCATGTGCAGATAAAATTGGGAATTTCTTTGGGAAATTGGGAAGTATCTTTCCCAATTCTCAGTTCTCCATTAACTCTACCTGCTCATCACTGGACTACAATGTGCCACAGAATAAATCCATCAATGTCCTTTCCAAAGGAATCCAGAGGCCAAACACCGGGAGATCTCACTCTACACTTCCTCTGCCATGTCAGTGGGTTTCAGTGTGTAAACTTTGGAGGGGGAAAAAAAGGGCAACAATTTGGTTTTATCTAAGAATCATATTTCAGATTTTTAGTTTAAAATTGCCTGAAAGATGGAAACCTTCCCCCAGACACATGTGGTTTTGCTGACCCAGCTCCAAGCTTCTCCAGTCAGTTAGCTCTCTAATATTATTGAAGATGAGGGAAAAAACTGAGTATACGAGGAAAACTTTCATACCTAGTATTAGAAACTTCTATAAAGCCACCAAGTCTCCAGATCAAAGCTTGAAAGACTAATTGATCTTACTAAACATCTGTGTAACGATGCCACAGAAGAGAGCTCATGCAGTTCAGACACATTTGAAAAAACGTTAATTATATTTCCTCCAGATAAGCAGTTTCCTTTACTCAAGGTCTACTAAGTTCTTTGATGCCCATGCCAGATAATCTTCAGAGTATATAATATATTGAATTATAGACACTGTAATCTCATAAGATGATCTTTAAGAGTTAGAACACTTGTTTCTCATGTCTTGACTATAAGCATCCTTATCTGAAATAGCCCCAGAGTTGCTCTTTGCCAATCGTCCTATTTTAATTGTCCTCAGAGCACGCATCACTTTTTCATATTCTTGCATATTTCTTCATCCCCACCACCATAATGTGAGCTTCATGATACCACTGATTTCACCTCACTCCGAGCTATGTTTTTTAGTCTCTAGAACAGTTCACAATCCTTCAGTAGGTATTGGCTGAAGGAAAAAATGAACATTCCAACATCCTCTGCCTGCCTACAGGTGAGTACTTCCATACGAAGCAGTCCTGTGCAAGTCACAAATGACTCCTGGACCCTCAAATTTATAAACACACACCAAGCAAAATCAGATACTGACCTCATGGGGCTGTTGTGAGAATTCCTGAGATAACAAACATTAAGGACTTATCATAGTGTATGACATATATTATTTTCATAGGATTCTCTGCTTATGTGCTATAGATTATCCTGTAGTCATCCTTTTTTTTTTTGGGGGGGGGGGTCCACTCTAGAATTTAACATGTCAGAAAGACATAAATTGGGAAGAAGTTTCCTGGATAAATGTTTTTGTGTTTAGAAGTCCTGTTTATATATATATATAAAAACAGGACTTCTAAACAGAAAAACATTATATATATATGTGTGTGTGTGTGTGTGTGTGTGTGTACATATATATATACACAATATATGTGTGTGTGTGTGTGTGTGTATATATATATATAAAGTTTTTCAACATATGCATCAAACATTTCCAGAAACGTGGTGCTGTATAATGACTTCATTCCTCTTACCAACAACTTCACTGCAACAGGGCTCTGTTAAAAATGATGAATCAATAAACCACCATTCACTTCTTCTGAAGCAGATCCTTGTCTTTCCCTCCAAGAATACAAAAATCTGTTGTTGGCTGCCCACTGCTTTGAAATCTGTTTGTCAATTCAGGTGCATTGTTCCTGGGTTCTTAGGTCTGGCCCTGTCCTGAGGCTGGCATTATGAAATCATCTGCCTTGCCAGGAAGAACCACACCGCCCAAGAGTATCATGTGTTCGAGCACCACACTGGGGCATGTGTCCTTATTACTAACGCACAAAGCATGAAGCATGGAAAGCTCCTCTCCTCATCTGGAAATGGGTTGGAGGGGGGTGAGGGCATAATCTGAATATTTATAAATATCTCTTAACAAAGCCCCAGCTGAGCTGTGTCAGGCTCGCACACTCTCTTCATCTTTCCCTTACAGCTTTTCAATTTCCTTTCCAAACATTTCTTTGTTGCTGTTGGCTGGGGTGCACTTAAAAGAAGCACATCGTTAACCACAAAGAATGCTCACTGCTTTCTGTGATTTCAAATCAGTTCTAAGCACTTCCTCAGTGAGCAGCCCAGCAATTACCCTGCTGCTGAAGACTTACTTCTCATGACAGAAAGGCTTGGGTTTTGAGCAGCCAACAAGGGAGGCTGTAACAAATGATGACATATGTTTCAGCCTCCATTCACTGGCGATTTATGCCCCCCAAAGGAAGCGTGAATCAATTTTTGTGCAAATTCAACAGGCACATCCGACAATGCTGCTCTCTTCTCTAACTTGCACAAACTAGGCATTCATCAACCCGGATTACTTGCTTCAAATGGGGACTCACAGTTGCTAAGTGGCTTGGTGGGGGTGTGATTCCTCTGTGTCGAAAAGGGGCAAAGTACAAGGAAAGGACAAGAATCCATCAGGGAAGTGAGAGCTGAGTTCATTCATTGAGACAAAATAGTGACGCTTTAAAAAAAAAAAAAAAACCCACTGCAAAAGGACAGCTTCCCATCCCCAACCCTGGCAACTCAGTGGAAGACTATGGAAACTGGCCTCGGCAGCACCCTGATAACTTTTCCGCAGGTGAAAAACCACCCTGAACAATTCAGCCCATAGATAACACTGAGACAGGTTTCACTTCAAAATAAAGTTTCTCTCTTCTTTCCCATTTTATTCATACCTGGTTCAGACCATTTGCAGAAATATCTCCAAAGGGAGACAGAGGGCTACAAGATGGGTCCGGCAAATTTACCTATGCCTGGTCTCTGGATATAGTTTTAAGTTTGGTGATAGCTGTTTTTGAGACAATTCAAAATCTGACTTTTCACTCCAAAAGCCTACAGACAAATGTCACACTGCCCTCTGGAGGTAGTCTCATTGGGTCTAACCCTGAATTAGTGATTGACAATCACTGATAAATGGGTTGTGGAGGTTTAGAACTCTTTTTCTAGAGGGCTGTGACAGGGAAGGTGTGGTGAAGGGAGTATGAATAGGAAGACAGTGCAGAAATTACAAACTGTTCACTAACTTCTGTGAGTGGGGTGTGTGTGTAATAGAGAGAAATGGGGGAGGAGAGTGGGGAGAGAGACACAAACAAAAAGATGAAAAGTAATCCTTCCTCCCAGTCTCAGCAGTGTTGAGAGAGTAGATGCATGGAGAAGTACTCAAAAGTAGTGATAGTGTTACCGGCAGCTGCCTCAGCAATGGGAGCTGGCAGGAGTAGGGGGTCTGCTGCTCCACACAAGATGTTGACCTTTTATGCAGCAAGTATATTTCCTGCATCCTCTGCCCAAACAAGTCTGTGGTGATAATGGACCTTTAAAGTAACAAGTTTATTTCCTGAACTGTGCACCTCTGCTGTCCTGCTTCTCTGCTCTCCTCTTCCCCTGACCCTGGCTTCTCTCCTCTGGAGGCAGTCTCATTGGGTCTAACCCTGAATTAGTGATTGACAATCTCTGGAGAAATGGGTTGTAAGGGTACCCCTCCCTTAAGTCTGACTGGCACCACTCACTTGTGGGGAGAGGCAGGGTGCAGGAAATCAACTTGTTACTTTAAAGGTCCATTATCACCACAAACTTGCTTCTGTAGAGTAAGGGTGCAGGAAATATACTTGCTGCAAAAAAAGGTCAGCAACTTGTATGGAGCGGCAGGGGAGAAGACCCCTGCTCCTGCCAGCTCCCATTGCTGAGGCAACTGCCCGGTAACAATAGGAAGGGGGGATTGTGGTAAATCATCGGTGTGGATGGGTGTGGTGGAATGTATTTTCCTAAGAGGGCAACACCAGTATATTCTAGCAGATACACTACATGATCCAAGGCTAAGTCACAAGGGCTATCCAGCTTCCCACTGGGCTTCTCAGGATGTTCACTCTGGGGACTCAGTCACTCCGCTGTTAGAAACCAGGCAGCTGCCTAGAGAGGACAAGTTCTCACCACATTGCCAGCTTAGTCCAGCCAACAGCCAACATCAACCACCAGTCAGATGAGTGAATGAGTCTTCCAATGACTTCCAATGACTCACCATGGAGTTGACACCAAGAGATGGAAAATCTGTCCCAGCTAAACTCTGCCCAAATTGCAGATTTGTAAATAAAATAAGTGTTGTCACTATATTAAGCCATTGTGTTCTGGGGTGGTTTGTTATATAACAATACATAGCCAAAACAATGGACAAGTTCCCCTCTGACACTAGACCCATTTCTTGGCACTGAATAAACTTCGCCTAGAAGGAAATGGAACTTACCTCCCTAACTTTCATAGAATATTACACTTTGGGTTGATTCTTAACCATAGCTTTTCCTCTTGGTCTCAGATTACATTGTCCAAGGGGTGTCTCTCAACTGAAATTGCATGTATATAAGTATACTGTTATGTATACCACATGGTGCCTTCTGCAAATCTGAATTATGGCCACTATACAGTAATAAGAAGATTTTATACACAAAGACACAAAAAACACACACACCCCTCTAAATTTCTATCTTTCCTCAAAAAACAAAACTACTAAAAGATAGGCAATATTTGATTTGCAATCCAACTGGACAGTAATTCACTCAAAAAGCTCTGGATTTTTCAGTCCCCTCTACTCGACTGCATTACGTCCTGCCCTCTCACTCAAGTCCCAACACTCTTTTTGCTGCCTGGTCTCTATAGATATTTAGGTTTGTGACATCTCTCTAGGCTACAATTTTCTACCTGATTGGTTGGGACTCATTATTATATTATTACAGAGGAGTTAATATCCTACCAAAAGAAGAATTTAACTAGAAAAAGTAAAGTTGGGAAAAAAAAAGAAGAAATATCTCAAAGTCGAGTTTTTTTATTTAAATAAAAAAGATTGAAATAAATAAAAGGGGAGAAGTCGAGAGAGTAGGTGGCTGGGATATCAACTTAGAGAGTTATCAAACAGTTTGATGCCATCTTCCACTGCCAAGTTTATTGATACTCCAGAAACCAAAGCTTTTTGTTTCACTCACTGAGAGTATGTTATAAGAAATCCAAAGTCTAGCAGCAGAATCATATACACGGTGATAAAGAACCCTACTTAACTCTGGGTATAGCTGCTGAGAACATCCTTGTCATACCTCTGTATGAAGAATCTCAAATAAATAGTTTTTAGAGAAATGATTCAATTCCAAGTGTAGGGAAATGGAGCCACACAGCTTAGATGACCCTGCTGCAACTCAGACATTCCTTTTTATTAGTAGTCTCTGTTGTTTTTTATTTTATTAAAGAAATTTTTAATAAATTATCTTTCCAATTAGTTGATTTGCATAGTTTCATGGTATTTTACATGTCTTAAAATGTGTAGGATATTTAAGGAAACATAATACTAAAAGATGTCATCCAACTAAGGAAATTATTATTCTTTATAATAAAAATCTGGATTTTATTTCTTTCAGAATAAAAATGAAGGAAAAAATCCTATTTCTTGCTTATTAAATACACTGAAAATACCTCCATTGCCAGGCTTATCTCACAGTGGTATGTATTCACTAATGAAGAAAAATTCTATGATTAAAATCAATGTAAAGAGCACTTAGTTAATTCTTATGCAATCTTTATAAAGAACTACCAGCACTGTGAGAACACTGCAGTTTTACAGTCTGTGGTGGGTCCAGTATGGCATGTTGAAACAAGAGTCTACTCTTGGTTTTTCATTTGATATCAAATTAGTTCAGCTTTCTAGAAATTCTACTCATTTGAAAAAAAGCAACAGTGAGTTATTTTGTAAAGTATGCCTTGTTTTATGACATTACATAGTAAGATTTTCTAGGCCCCCTTCAATAAAAGTACATATTACTTTCCCAATCCTAAAACAAACAAAATGGGTCAAATAGGTATTTGAAAAAGGTATTTTCTAACTTGTATCACAGGAGAGTTAAGTTATTCAGCAGGTGAGGCCTGTATTTGGGGTCAATTTTGTGGTTTACAAATTTAATGTCTGAGATGCTGCAGCAGGAGAAAATTTATACATCGATGGCTTCAACAGTGTAATCCTCATAAAACTTTGTTTTATTGGAGTTGTAGAGTACTTATTTTGTGAGGAAAGGATTTATTTATGAAGAAATAGACAACAGGGTTTTGAAGTTTTTATCGTGTCATTTTATTTCTTAGCCAAAGAGCTCAGTGCCAGAATTAGGTTCAAATTTGATAGCATCTCAGTCACAGTGATGTGGAAACTGAACTTATAAGTCAAGATTAAGATTACTGGCAAATGCACTCTGAAATCCATCCAGTACTTTGGTTTTAATATCATCAGAGCCTAAGTCAATGCCAGAACAACTAAGTTTTCATCTGGATGGACTTTCATTTGCGTAAACTTTGCTAAGTCGCAAAATGTGTATATTCACTATTAAGTTATGTCATGTGAAAAGTTCCCAATAAAAAGGTAAAGTAAAAGAGATGTCCAGAAAATGTGAACTAAGTATTCTGGTCATCTCATAATTTTTTTTTGCCTACACATAAAGGCATGTATGAACAGGCACCATCTCTAAGTCAGGCTCCTTCAAAGCGAAGAGACAGCTGTCAAAATAGTTTGTTAGCTATTAAAGTAAGTGACAAGTTTGGCCACATTTAATAGGGGATTTGCCTAGGAACTCTAGGTTTTGCAGATTTCTAAATGTGGCCTCCTAATGGGCTTCCTGGGGAATTTTCATTCATCTCTCCGAGGAGGTGGCTGACACCCGCCCCAAGCCTGGGGCTGCAAAATACCCAGGATTGGGGAAGTTCTGAGATTTTTGACTCTAGACAGCAAGACAGAAAAGTGCTAAAGGTGGACCGACCCTAACAGCGGCCGCGCTAGGTGCCCAACGCCAGGAGGTCTCTCCCCTGTCCCATCAAGGGGTGAAGGGGATGCGTGTCAAGTGTGTACCTGTGGGTCTACTAACTGGGGCGCTGGAGACAGCAAAGTTCAGAGACAGAAAACTGCCTGGGGTCACCAGCGCTCAGCTTCCCGAGGGCAAAGTCCGCGCGGGGCGACGGAGGCGAGGATCCCAGTGAAGGGCGCCATAGGCTCCAGGGGGTGCGGGAGGCGATCGCAAAGGGGAGCGTGTGAAGAGCCGGTGCGGCAGGGCCACTAGCGGGAGAGCGCCCGGGGGCTCAGGGCCGGAGGGGCTCGGCAGGCTGACTCCTGGAGGGAAGCGCTTACCTGCAGGTAGGGCCGTCCGTGGGCCACCCCGCCCACTACGATGTCCGCGGAGGCCATAGCCCCGGTGGGCGAGAAGCCGAAGCCCACGTAGCCGGCAGTGCGCACCTCCAGGCGGAAAGCAAGCCCGCTGCCGCGCGGACCCCAACTCAGCCAGTACTTGCCCTCGGCGTCCAGGAGGGTGCGGTGCGGGTAGGTCCGGTCCGCGCCCCCCACCGTCGCGCCGGGGAGCAGCCCCCACAGCAGGAGCAGCGACCAGCAGCGCATCCTCGAGCGCCTCCTGCCCGCCGGCACCTGGGCTCCCGCCGACTGGCGGAGCGAGGAGGAGGCACCAGGGGCTGGCGGCCTGGGACCGCCCCCTCGGTCCGCCGCGCCCCGCCCGCCGGGAGGGGCGGCACCAGCTCTCCCTCCCCGCCCCGGGCCGCCCGCCCAGCCCATCGGGCCGGGGTCCTGCCCGCTCTCGCCCTGTCCCGCTCTCGCCCTGTCCCGCCCTGCAGGCCGATCCACCTGCCGCCGCGCTCCCGGAGTGGGTCTCTGCGGTCTGGGTTCGGTGGCGAGGGAAGAGATGGGGAGTCCTGGAAAGAATTACAGGAGGCAGAAGGGGAGAAGAGAGGACCAGGACAGAGGCAAAAGGAGGAGAGTCTAGTTTCTGGGGAGCGTGGGCCCTTATTGGAGAAGTGGGGATATGGATAATGAGAAACTGATGAGAGACAGGAAGAGCAACCCAGCGCAGACAGGAGTTGAGTCCGCAAAAGGGACAGTCCTGGGAATAGCGGTGGAAAAGTGAGAGAAATGCCCATCCCGAGCAAATGTTCAACATCTTTCTGTTGATTCTCAGGAGACAGTGTGCCCAGGAAGAGGTATGGCTCACCTCCTCCAGTTCACTTCTCACACCCTTTCACCCTGAGGAGGGAGGGGGGCCAAATCTGGGACAGTCTAGTTGCTGACACCAGGAGTCAGCACCCTGATCCTTGCCCTCTGCCTGATTTTTTTTTAATATTTTTTATTTATACATACAAGCTGGGGTACAGGCCAGAGGCATGGGGCGGCGAGAGGGTTCACCAGAGCTAGAGCGGGGAGCAGAACAGGCAGATCAGAAATACACTGCTGAGGGGAGCAGCGGGCGAGGCAGTAGAGGTCTGCTGCACCATATGGGATTCTCCCTGGCCAGGCGTCGAACTCGCCTCGAACTCGCGTCCAACTCGCCTAGCCGCCGCTGCCGACAGCTCCACGGCACAGCGCTTAACCGCTGCGCCACCGGGAAGGCCCTCTGCCTGATTTTTATTTGGTTTGGTTTCAAGGCCAAACTATTTTGCCATCAACAGAGTATGTCAGGGTTGAAGCATCACTGGAGAGTTTAGCTTTTTATTTGAAATTCTCTTTTCCTGCTCTTTCAAGTTCTGATCATAGTCATGTTTATCAAAAAGTGGTTTTGCCTCTACCTTTGACCACATCTTTTTTTATTTTTCATGTAAAGTTTGTTTTTATAAATAAAATGTTATTGACTTACCATTGATTTATAAAACTGTATGAATTTCAGGGGTACATATTCACCTCCAGGTGTTTATAAGCCTCACCCAACACCAAATCCTTCTTGCCACACTTCAGTCAGAAAACATCAACCCCTTCGTGGGTGGTGCCTTGGAATCTTCCCCGCAGACCTCCCAATGGAAACCTTAACACTTCAGAGTCTGTCTATATGCTAGTTTTCCTCTAGTAGTCTTTTTAGGTCCAGAACTGCTTCTAGTTTCTTGTTGGAATTACCAATATTTAGAATATGGACCAGCTTGCAATAGGTGCTTCATAAATACTTGTAGGAAAAGTAAATAGATGTCTATTTCAATATCCTCCTTGTAGAATCTTCTTAACAAAGTTGGACTGCAAGGGGAAAGCTTGGCCCCTAAATAACTAAATGTTCTAGGTATTGGAGTTACATTCAGATTCAGGCAAAAAATAAAAAAGACCATGTATTATACACACACACACAAAATGCTAAATGTTTTTTATTATTTCATTAAGATCATTGAGTATTAATTTATTGCCTTTTATCTGTATCCAGCATTCCATCTAAAACAGAGTGCTCAAAAAATATTAAAACTAATAAAATAATATTGAGATTTAGTTAATAAACAGATCACCATTATTGTAATTCATACTCATGAAGCCCATTTCGCTTTGACTTGAATTACTCCAGTTAATAAATACAAAAAAGAAAATTTCATGTAAGTGTACTTCATAAGCTGCCTGAGATCCCTAGATCAAAACCAACTCCCCACTCTTTTGAAATAAGGACTCAGTTTCCCACTTTAGGAATTAATTGCTGCCTAACTGCTTGCTTTAAATCTGCAAGGAAAACAGGCAGAAATCACAGTCCATTAAAAACTCAGGATATTACAAAGAGGAGTGAAATCAATGCTAAGAGTTTTTGAATTTATTCTTTAGAGAACTATTATTTCTGTAAAAATTATACTTGCTCCAATTTAAAGCAAATGCAGAAGATGACTAGAACAGTGAAATAAAGAAAAATCACCTGAAATTCCTACATTTAAAAATAACGTTTGTATGCATTCCCAGAACATCATTCCAGAACCTTATAGAACAGCTTTTTGGGGTAGGAATTTGCAAAGAAACAGGTGAATTAATTTTGTAAGACTCCAATTGAACTAGAGTGACTTCAACATGTCAGTTACAATCACATTTTTTTGGTTTCTTCTTTTCACATGCCCTAAAAAGAAACATAACAAACCAAACTAAAGTTTCAGTGAGATTTTACTTTAGGTCAAAGCACTCAACAGAATTATTTATTCTGAAGATGAATAATTTCCTTACACTTTTCAATCTTTTAAATGTAATGTTTATTTTGCATCTTGACCCACTCCAATAAACAGCTTGTGATGAGCCAGTGTGACTGCCCTCATGCTGAGCTTCCTCACCTTCAAATCCTCTCTGCTGAGTTTTATTTATATTTCCACATTTGTCAATTGCAAGGAGGGAAGGAGAAAAGGAAAAGAAGGCCCAAGGGACACTAAAAGCCAATGCAAAGTTACTTGTACGATCTAAAACTGTCTGAATTGTCTGAAATCGGTTCTTGTTTAAATATGGCAGTTTCATAAATTTTCCGGCTACTCATACATAAGGTACAACAATAACACTAAATATTCATAAAGTTCCTGTCTTCCAGGGAGCACAAAGAAAAGATAATTATATAAGTGACCCTAGCAATTCTCCAACATTCAAATGGGGAGTAAAGTGAAACTTTCTGACCTTCGTCTATTTAACTAAGACTTTTGTGTGTCTAACTAGCAGTCAGCCAAGGTTGGTCACTGGTTCAACTTAATATGAGTCAGTGGTAGAAAAGCCAAAAATAGAACTTTGGTTTCTTTCTTATTTTTAATTACATGCTTTCTCTAACTCTCACCTCATCTCAACAACCAAGAACAAAAAAATTAATAATTTTTAAACCACTAGTTTATCACTATGAAACATTCTTTCAGCAAGGCTGATATTTTTCATAGATGCAAGATGCTCCTCATTTAATAATGGATGATACTAATGATGGTGCCATGTGGATGAAGGTAAGGACATAACGCACTTACTTTTATTATCAGGAAGATGAAATGGGCTTAACTGAGTTCTTAAGTTTACTTTGAAACTGAGTCCCAGAGGGCACTGAAAATTACTCTTAGGTATTTCCATATGAAAATAACAGCAAGCAGACCATTTCTTCTGTGCAAAACCTATACTATGGCATTATCTATAAAGTATGCTCTGAAATAAAACTAAACTTAAAAAAGTCATGAAAGAAAAAAATACTTTTTTTTTAATCACTAACAATCCTCTGTTCAAATTAAAGGGATTATAATTTATATCAATAATATGGTAGGTGAGAATTAATTGAAATGCTCAGTCTATATTTTTGTACTGCTGTGTACAAAGTTGTTTGGATAGTGATGAGAGCAAAAGGTTCTGAAATTACATTCTTTATGAACGTGATGTTTAGCTTACAAAAAATAGCTGTATCCTCACATTTTGGCAGATTTCTCTTCTGTGGGGATGAAGCAAGAGAAGTCAGTGAAGATGAGAGGAGAATAAGAACTAAAACCTGCTAATTTAGTCCTGGGCATGTTAGCCTTGGAAGCAAACTTGAGGTCCCTCTAGTCCATGCTCTCATCTTGAAGCTAGGGAAAGTACATCCTAGAGAGAAGAGAGTTATTAAAGGTTACAAATTTTAAGTAGTTAGAAGCAGGAAAAGAGCTTGTCTGACTAAATTAACAGCAAGTCTGACTCTTTTCACATCTCCACTTAACAGTTACTCTTTAAATGACTCATGTGCACCATTGGTATTGGTTTTGCCACGTTTGAACTTCCCTAAACATTTTGGGAGAATGAGTAGAAAGGAAGAAGGCTCTGTGAATATTGCGATATTCTCCCCCAAGATACTCCCTTTCTGGCTATGCAATCAATTTGGCATTTAAATGCATGTGTTTCTATGTGCTTATTCTTCTATGACCATCAGTTTAAAGTGATGAGCAGGGGCCTCCCCGGTGGCACAGCAGTTGAGCGCTGCGCTGTGGAGCTGTCGGCAGCTGCAAGACACGAGTTCGACGCCCGGCCAGGGAGAATCCCACATGGTGCGGCAGACCTCTCCTGCCTCGCCCGCTGCTCCCCTCAGCAGTGTATTTCTGATCTGCCTGTTCTGCTCCCCACTCTGTCTCTGGTGAACCCTCTCGCCGCCCCACTCCTCTGGCCTGTACCCCAGCTTGTATGTATAAATAAAGTTTTTTTAAATAATAATAAAATAAAGTGATGAGCAATGAGTAATGAGCAACCAGCATCAACTCAAAACTGAAAACCAATTTAGCTCCAGACTGAGAATGATGAGATGATTCAGTATTACTTGCTTCCGAAATTCCACATGTGCTTCTGGAAAAATTTAAAGAAATCTGTACTATAATGAAAAAACATAAAGACTAGAAATACAAATATAAAAATTTAATTATCCAAAAACTTAACTGAAATCATTACAATTATTTCTAAGCTTACTAAATAGTGAAAAGAATTTCCCTTAAATGAAAAACTGTTACAATCATTTTACATATGAAAATAAGCAACTATAAGACAAAATCAGGGAATGAGTATGAAAGAAGGCTTTGAAGCTCTCTAATCAACACTTAGTCTCATTCCTTTGGAAACTTCCACATTAAAAGCCCAAATTAGAAGTTAAATAAACTAAACATTAACTTAAAAATTAAAGATGAATTTAGCCTTATATAAATGCAATTTGCTCTTCAAAAGGCATTTTTTCCTTTACTTGATAATTAAACAAAAGATTGCAAATTTAAAAGGAAGTAATTAGATTGACTGTCACTATTAATGACCAGATACTTTCTGTCACCTCACTTAACAGCAGAGTTTACCCAGAGTCTTTCAAAACCCCAGGTCATTACAAAATTATCCTTCCAAGTGAAACTATCAATAGTAATGGGAACCCAGAATGTAATGGTCAGAAGGTGATTTCTAGGGAGCCTTAAACTTGAGAATATCACTATATTCACAATGCCCTCTTCTTCTCTACTCTCTATCTTTCCAACATGTTTATGGAATTTAATATTTGGTAAAACCAATTCCAACAGTGGGATTAAGACACCAAGAAAAAAAAAAAAGAAGAAGAAGAATTGCGAGGGAAGGATGTAAAATGAGTCACATATGGTTAGCTTTTAGGAGTAAAACCGTAATAGTAAAGATGATAATGAGAAATCACAGTAATAATAATACATTTACTGAGGGCTGCAAATATGTTACATGAATTGTCTCCTTTAATCTTCACAGTAGCTCTGTGAGGTCAGTAGTGTCTTCTCGCCACTGGAGGAAAATGAGGAGAAAAAGTTGCTTTTCAATTTATTTAAGATCAAAGACAATAGAAACTTTTCTCGATTTTGAGGGAAAAAATTTCTTATAATATTAAATGTTTATTAATACCATACATTTATATATTAGAAAGTTTTTGTATCTCTTGTCAAACAGCTCTATTGGTATTTTTATTGACTGTGAATAAAATTAAAAACCACAAGAAGACGATTAATTTGTTACAGATGTTTGGAACTTTTCCTGACACTAGTTTTTAAAACTTCTTGTAGTTAGTTACTGAGTTCTCAGAGGAGTGGCTATATTCTGAAATTGATTATATGGCAATGGGACATATAAAATTTAATGTTAAAAAAGGAATTCATGGTGGGAGACATAATATGAAAAGGGGAAATGAGTTTAAATGAAATTGAATCAAGTGATAAAATGATTCTCTCCACACACACAATTAAAGTCCTTCAATTATTTCTGTTAGGGCAGATGGTAATTATTATTCCATTTTTCTCCTTTTTCAGATGTTAGCAAAGTAAGAGCTAGACATGTTAAGTTTTTTGATTTCATGCAACATAAAACAGAATGGATGTCTTATAAGGAGCAACTTGGAAAAAAAAGGAATCTAGCTCTCACTCTTAAGTATTTAATGAGTGATTAGAAGTCACAGCAACAAAAATTTATAGAGAAAATTGCAATGATCACATTTTTTTCAAAATGTAGGTTTATTTTGTGATTCCTAATGACATTTGAGAGTGAAGGCATTAGCTAATTCACACCATGACTATAAGCATTAATCAGTTAATGAGTAGGAAACATTTTGAAAACCTAATTTTAAAAAAGAAAACATTTCCTTTTTCTTAAAAATGACAAAAAAAAAGTTTGTTTCTGCTCTTACAAGACTATTAGCTCATAAAAAATATGAAGGGAGTCAAAAATATCATGATTTGGTTTATAAACCAGAGAAGTTAAAATATTGGTTTTTTTTTAAAGATTTATTTTTTATTTATACATACAAGTTGGGGTACAGGCCAGAGGCGTGGGGCGGCGAGAGGGTTCACCAGAGACAGAGCGGGTAGCAGAACAGGCAGATCAGAAATACACTGCTGAGGGGAGCAGCGGGCAAGGCAGGAGAGGTCTGCCGCGCCATGTGGGATTCTCCCCGGGCGGGCGTCGAACTCGCGTCACCGCTGCCGACAGCTCCACAGCGCAGCGCTTAACCGCTGCGCCACCGGGGAGGCCCTAAAATATTGTTTTATTTCCAGTACTGTTCAAAAAAGTATTTTTTTGACCAACATAAACATCTTGATCATTTTGATTTGAAAATATTTCAAAAATATTATCTTTTTGAGGTGGGCTTGGCCATGTACAGGATACTTAGGATGTTTAAATGTTCCAAGAAAGAGCTTGACCTAACCTGTGTGATCCATTTCACCTGTCTTCCACAAAGAATGTCCAAATGATCTTTCAGGGCAGGCCGTCTGCTCTAGTCTTCCTTCCTCTTTAAAAGTGAACTCTTAAGTCAGTCTTTTAGAAATTCCTGGGTTGATGTGCCTCCCAAGGAAAAAGTAAATGATTCCAAGAAAAGAACATTAATTTTACTTCTTTAATTCACTATGAGCAAGAGCAATCACTATGCGATAAAATAATGTTATTTGAGGGCCCCCCTGGTGGCACAAGGGGTTAAGTCTCAGCACTATGGAGCTGTCTGAAGCCAATGCAGCAGGAGTTCAATCCACAGCCAGGGAGCTGACCCACATGGAGCAGCAGACTGCTCCTGTCTCGCCTGCTGCTCCCCTCAGCAGTGTATTTCAGTGGATCCACCTGTTCTGATCCCCACTCTGGTGAATCCTATCACCACCCCCCATACCTCTAACCTGTACCCTAGCTCTTCTATGCATAAATAAATCTTTAAAAAATAATAAATAATGCTATTTGAGAGTGGCAAAGTTAGGAAACCTAAAAAATCAGGTAGTCATTTCTTAAAGTATATTGCCAATTCTGAATTACCTCATGAAATGAATAACCATTTGATATGAAGACATTACCTGAAAATGTTTGTGAAAAGTAGCATGAATTCTATGTGTTTCCTAGGTAGCTGAGAGTGGGAAAAGAGAACCAGGAAAAGCAACAGATTGAGTTCAGCTGAATGAACCAGTAGAAAAGGAACCAAGGAGACAGCAAAGAGGGGTCCTGCCAACTGAATCACGGGACCTCAGTCCTCCGTCATCTCTGCCTCCTTCAGAGAGTCTGTTTCAAGGTACTTCTCCCTCAGTGATGCCCACGGTCAGGATGTCTACTTTGTGGTAGTTCACGATAGAGCTTCTAAACTGAAGAGCAGAAACTGGGATATTCCCATTTAAAAAAAAGCCCCAGAAACTTAATTAGGTTTTCCCAGAGAGCTCTGCCCAATTCCCATAGATATTGAAAAGGAACACAAGTTGGTGCAAATAGATGATAGTAGGAGTAGAGCTTATTTAAAGATCCATCCGGAAAAGGAAAATTAAAATTTAAATGGATGTAGGAGATATAATGTCAGATTTTTGAGGAGTCTTCTGTACAGTTTTGGTTAGAAGAAAGATCCCTGCTTATAGGATAAATTTTAGGTTGGAGAACACCAAAATTAAAAAGTCTAATAAAATTGTGGTTTTTATAAAAAGAACATTTTAAAATAAAGAAGTGCTACTCAAATATTTAATAGAAAGAAGTGTTCACAGTATATATTCTATAATGTTTGTTTTATTCAGTCTTCTGTGAATAGTTACTAGGATGAATAACTTCTGTATCTTTTATGATTATTAAAAATTATTACAGTGGCTGATTTTCACAAGAAATTTTAAACAAGCAAACATGCAAAAGATTTTTTACATGAATTATGAGGCCAAACTTTCTTAACAAGCCATCATGTTTACATAGTCCTATAAGAGAACACATACTTAATTCTTTGGGATTAATCCCTTTAAGTTTTCTTTTTTTTTTTTCCACTTGCAGTTTGTGAGTTTTTCACTTAGATTGCATTCCAGGAGGTTATTTTATTAATTTATTCATAAATATTTCTAAGGTCCTATTGTGCACATATACTTCTAATACTGAAAATATCTTCCTAAATAATAAAAAACTTCCCTTAAAAAAATGTCTCCTCATGGAGCATGTATTATAGTGAATTAAGCAATTCAGTAAACATTATAAGAATCAAATTATAGTTAGTCAAAAACCTAACTGATTTTTCTCCCTTTGAGGTAGAGATAGAACACTTTTTCTTTAATATGAAACTATTTTGAAAGATTATCAATTTCTTATTTTGAACTCCATCAAAAGAAAAAGCAAAACAAGGGCCTCCGTTTTCCTAAATAAATAAGGGTTGAAGTGTTTTGTTCCATGTGGTAAAAATTATCAGAACATAAAGAGTAACTAAAACAAAATAAAAAATGGGAAGAGGAAGAGTATTTATACAAGGGAGAACTGCATCAAGACACTTTTAGTGGTGCCAACAAACAAAGCTGAAACCACCCTAAAGAAGTAATGCATCCCAGCACTGCAGAAGAAGGAGGGGCACTGTGCTGAGCAGGAATGGAGTATGATTCTTGCAGAGGCCCGATGCATTTCCTTATGCAGTACCTCAAAGAGTAGACATTTCATTTTATCAGTTAACTTATTAGGAAGCAACCTGAGTCAACCAAGTGAGGGTTTGACTTAGCTTTGGCACGTAGTCTCATCCCCTCCTGTCTTAAATTCACTCATACCGTTTTACACAAGTTCAGTCATCTTTGGGTCCCTCTGTTCCAGCTTCACTGCTACATTCTCACATCCTCCAGACTACCACCTCCACAACATGCACTTGCACACACACACACACACACACACACACACACACACGCACATACCCTCACACCGCCACGAATATGGTAAAAAGACACCTCCAATTTCATTATATATGTCATCACCACATATTTCAAAGTGTCTCTGTGTTATGGAGTAAGTAGCTGTATTTGTTGCGAAAAGCTAAATACACAGTATTTATTTTTGCAAAAGTTAAAACAGTTATTGAGACTACATTTAAAAATAATGTAATTTTTAAGAACACACTAGATACCAAATTCTTTCTTCTGATATGCAGGTTTTTCCTTAGCCAGTTATTGAGAAGTTTCTGAATATCTTGAAAAATATGATCAGATGACCTCTTTATCTCCCCTCCCTCCTTCATGGTCTATTCAGCAAATTACAATGTTTTATTTAAAGTAGATGCATCTTTTAATGTACCACTTCACTGCTTTCAAGTGCAGGTACATTTTGCTTTGCAGTATATATAATTACCCTGAAAGAGTTTTCATATGGTACATACTTTAAATGTGTGGCATTGATTGAAATAAACCCAATTTGTGATGAAAGTGACTGACCATTGTCATTTATGAGTCTCTCTCACTACATCCCTCCTCTTCTCCCTCTCCATCCTTTTCTTTCTCTTTATTTAATTTCTAGAAACAGAGCATACTAGTGAGGATCAGTCTTCTCAAAACTATTCAGACAGGCTTTTTCCAAGATTTCCAGAGTAGACTTTTTCCAATATGTGTCACCTTGGTATGTGCAGCTAAGGTCAATCGAGGTCCTGTGGACCTCAGGAGAAATTTACTATAACCATAAAAAATGCGGGTTACCTAAATTTAAGGACCTCTCCAGAAATAACCTTTCTGTATGAGAAGCCTATATGTAGGCAAAGTTTTTTCAAAGGAAATCATCCCCTGTGAATCCCTCCTCTCTCCTTGATGCTCTAAACCCTTATTCCAGGTTAGAATCCCCACTTTGTTTCATTAACTTTGGAATTTGCTATCATGTAAATTCTCCATATGCAATGTAATTAAATTTGGGTTTTTCCTATTAATCTGTCTGGTGTTAATTTGTTTGCTCATCCAGTCTGAGAAGAAATCATAAGGTTTAGGGAATTTCCCCCCGTACCCCAATAATACCCATAGGTAATAAGGTAATGCATTCAATTTTTCAGTAAAGGTAAGGGATGGGCTTTGGAGCAGGGGATCACCTGGAGTTGAATCTCAGCCCAGTCACTTACCAGCTGTGCAGTCTTGGGAAAGTTAGTTAACATTTTTATGACAGAAAAGTTAGATAAAATTAATATTTATCTCACAAGATTGTTAGTATTAAATGAGTTCTTAAAGTCTGGCACCAGGCTGGGAAAACTGGACAGCCACATGCAAAAAAATGAAGCTAGACTACTACCTCACACCCTGCACAAAAGTCAACTCAAAATGGATAAAAGACCTGGATGTAAGACCTGAAACCATAAAATGTATAGAAGAAAATATAGGTAAAACTCTACACGACATACATCTCAGCAAAATCTTGAAAGACATATCCCTCAAAGCGAAGGAAATGAAGGACAAGATAAACAGATGGGATTACATCAAAATAAAAAGCTTCTGTACAGCAAAAGAGACATTAAACAAAACTATCAGACACCCTACCAACTGGGAAAAGATCTTTGCACACAATACATCCGGTAAAGGACTGATATCAAAAATTTACAAGGAACTCACACAACTCAACAAAAACAAAGCCAATAACCCAGTCAAAAAATGGGCAGAAGAGCTCAAAAGGCACTTCTCCAAAGAAGAAAAGCAAATGGCCAACAGATACATGAAAAAATGCTCA